>VZTL01036263.1:0-29335 GCA_013400535.1 Scopus umbretta
TCCTTTCTACCCTTCTTAAAAATTAGGTGCAATGTTTCCCTTTTTTCCAGTCACCAGGAACTTCACCTGACTGCCATGACTTTTCAGATATCATGGAGAGTGGCTTGGCAACCACATCAGCCAATTCCCTCAGGACTCTAGGATGCATCTCATCAGGTGCCATAGACTTATGCATATTCATGTTCCTCAGGTGTTCATGACCCTGATCTTCTCTTACAATGGGAGGGACTTCCCCAGTCCCTGCCCTGCGGTCCATCCACTCGAGAGGTGTAGGAAGTCAGGAAAGAACAATTGTACTAATATCACACTAAGTGTTATGCTTACATATTTTCACTAAAAGCAAACTAAGCAAACTGTAATACAAAAATGGTAAATTTATCTTCATTTGAAAGGGAATATTTTTGCGAGGGTAGTCATGGTGGCCAAAAGGGACTATTTTGCTTTGATAAAAACAATTTTGCAGGAGACAGAGAGGATGAAGTGTTTACTTCACATTTTCTATTCCAGTTTCACCAGTGAAACTTTTAACAAATGTTTGACTTGTGAGAAGTCACTCGTACCATTTTCCATCATTATGCCTAGCCAGGCACACATTGCAGAATCAAGTATGTGTCTCTTCTCCTATTATCATCATTACTGTTTATTCTGGGTGACAAAGAGTGAAGCCAGGTTTAAGCTTAATTATCTTAAGCACTAAGCTTTCTGCTGATGTTGGGCCCCAACAACCCTTATTAATACGCCTCAAATGGGCAACTTTCAGGATAGCTGCAACTCTTACATAACTATAAAACAGCAACAGTTAGAGATACAAAGTTGAGGAAACATCCACATCCAGAAATGGACAAATTTTCAAAGAGTCATAGGAGCATAAGGATGCAGACAATTTTGAATTTTATCCCTACGAGGTATGTGCAAGCTAGGCATATACAGCAAGATCCATAATAAGGCTAAGCATTTTTCAGCTTCCTGAGCCATGCAAAAGGTTCAGCTGAACTGTGCAGGGGCTCCTTCACCTCCTAGTATCCTAAAAAGACACAACTCCGTTGTTTCTCACTATACAGATAGGTAGGTCCTCCTCTCCTGGGCAGGAGTGCCAAAACAGCTAATCCTTCCCTTTAGACATTGCAGCTTGGGGGTATTTAGCCTGTTATGCACTCCACTACCCCTGTGCCTTGTGCTACACATTTTGCAAGCATCACATTATATCTGTCACATCAGGGTAATTATACCTGATGCTATAAGTGTAGGGGAAAAAGGCATGGTGTAGGTAGAGATGGGACTCATTAACCAGAAAGCAGGAACTCTCCCCAGACCCAGCTCTCTGCGGAGGGGAAGGGGAAGAGTGAGCATTTCTTGCCTGCACATACAGCTCAGTTTCCCACCTCCCAGGCATACATACACTCTCAGCACTTTAATCTCAAGGACACATGTGCACAAACTCACAGGTGGACTATTGGGTCTCCTCTAAGAAGGTCCGGGGTATGCCTTCTCTGTCCCCCTCAAGGCAAGTTAGTCAAAAAGAAATTACTTTGAGACTCCTGCTGCAGCCAGATAGCATTATGAATGCCCATCAGCAGAAGCTTAAGCACTTCAGGGCAGGGAGCGTGTGTGTCAGAAACACATTTGATGGGAAACCTTACTGCTTCCAGGTTCTGGCAACAAAGCTGCTGTAGTTCTGGGGAAGTTGGTGAGGGTTCATCAGATAGACATGGGCACCAAGAGATTTCTAAGGGCCTAGATCTAGAGCCTTGCCTTTGCTAGCAACACTGAGAATCCTAATGCACAGGCAATGATCTTTCCTGTTGTCATTTTAAACACTACATTATTTATTCCCACTTGGAACAGACATACTAAACACAGTATTTAAAAATTACTTAGTCTTCCTATATGAGAGCTCCCGATGGTTTTGGACCTGTGAAGCAACAGTGAGAAATTCTGCCAAAAAACCTCCCTCAAACCAGGAAGCATTAGGAAAAACTCTCAGGAAAGCTTAATCCCTCAGTATTTGTAATTCAGAAAAGCCTGGCTGAGTCTCGAAGCCCCTGGATGCATATGTGAACTGGAATCACTGATCTTTTTAAAAATTCAGTCCTCCCTCAGAAGCATTTGAAACACTCTCTTCTTGCTACTCATTTGAGCCCAGGTAAAATCAAATAAGCCTTATGCCCCCACTGGCACTAAAGGCACAGCTACAGCACAGACAGGCTCCTAGGTGTAATGGGTAATGGTAGATCTGTTGGCATGGACTTCAGATCAGGCTATGGGATCCCACCAGAGATCTCAGGTATGTGCCCAGAACACCAGTCCCTACTGAAGCCTGTACCAGTGTGTATTCATGCCTCTTGCTAAAACTCAGTAAATTCCACAGTTTCCTGTTCAAGTAACTCAATCACCAGCAGTAAAACAGGTTTTTTTATGAAAGACAAGGAGGACCATGCTCTACTATCACCAGCCAGCTTTGCTTTCCAAGTGTGGCAAAGTTCTGGCAAAAATAAATATATAAATAAATAACTGCAGCAGTCAGCACGAGGGAAGCAAGCAGAGGAGAAGGCTTTGCCCGGCAGCAGGCTGAGAGGGGCTGATAATGAATGACTGATGATGATTACATGCAATTTTTTACTTCCTGCAAAATGATAGGTACTGGCCAAGTGAGCCCTACAGTGCCAGGGTACCATAGAACCAGGCTGGAAAACCAGCTCAACAGGAGACCTCTGCTTCCTTGGCGGTTAGAGAGTCCAGCTACAGGCGGTGAGTTGCCCTGGGCACCCACAGGGTGCCTTGCACACAACAGCTCCTGAGCCACCACTGCGGGTGGCATGGCTCCTCGGCAGGAACAGTCAAGGGAAAGGCATGGCAGAGGGACTAATGCAGAAGGGGAAGGGGAGGAGGAGAAACCCCCCGTAACAAAAGTGCTTATGATTAATGGATCGGAGATGAGAGGAAAGTTTACATATGCACTTGGAGGGGAGGAAAGGATGTTCACAAGCTTCCTCCATGACAAATGCAGGTGAGAAAGAGGGAGGAAAGAACTATTAATCAGTGATACAAACAGGTTGGTTTTTTTTCCCCTCAGGAGAAGCCGGTCCAGGTAAACTGCTTGGAGTGGCTGTTTCCAGCTTGCCCTTTACTGAGGGCTGCTCAGCAGGCTCCACCACTGTTTGTGATGAGCTGGCACCCTTTAAGCCCAGCTCCTCCTTCACCTCCTCACACAAAGTGGAAAAGAGTCCTAAAGACAGCATATGAGTAAAAAGCTTCATCTTCATGTTTCAGCCACTGTTGTTATTCACAGCACACCTTATAAGCATGGCTACCTGCCAGTCAAACAAATACCACTCTACTGAGTCCCCTAAACAGCCATCTGATCCTTTTCTAACTGTTGTTTAGAGTTGTTTAGGGGTGCCCATGGAGTGATGATTAACAGCCCCAGGCGCTGTGCAAGCACTTGGAATATGCATTTCTTACTAGTAGGGACATTTTTTCCTTCATATTTTTATTGGTTGTGTTTTATTAGTCACATTGCTCTTCAGCCTCCCTGCAGCATTGGCAGCAATGCCATTAGCTCAAGATGAAGGTGCATGTCCTCCCTTCATGGCTGAGGTGAGGTACCACAATAAAAGCAATATCAATAAACAGTACATTGCAGAAAATTAATAAGCAGTGTACTGATGAATTGTTGGCAGCCAGTAGTGACTACAGAATAGGTAACACACTTAATATCAAGTAATTTCTTGTTTTGGTCGCTAAGAAAGTATTTAGGAGTCTTGATAGCATGTAGTAAAACAGACTGGAGAAGGTATACAAATATTAAGCGAAGTCCAAGCACATTAATTACTTAGTAAGTGCTTGTAATTATCTGACAACTAGAGCACCTTGTTTGATCTGGCATACGTAGTGTTACTCCCTTGCACCAGCCACAAGAAAGATTATGGAAACATTGGCACTGTGTGATCAAATATTCCACTCTCTCACCCCAGTATCTCAGAGATCCACACAGCAGGGCAAAGCCTCACAGCACCCCAGCAGTTAGATATGCCTTTCTGTACCTGTTTTACAAGTGGGCAAAGAGCAGCATGGACCCCTGGAAGGTCTTAACCTATACACGGAGGTGAAAAAGAAAAGCATCATCGTGCACCAAGGCTCTCATACAGAGATAAGGACATCTGTTTTTTAATTCTTGGCTTTGTCTGGAGCCTTACTTTTCCATATGTAAAATCAGGATGATAGTACATCTCATCATATGCACATAGGTCCCACGTGATGATGATTAACATGTCATCCACCTAAAAGGCACTTCCATGTCACTACTATCACAGTTTAATAGTAAGCCATGAACATCGCTGCCTACAGGAGTGCAGTCCCAGGTGGCAAGTTCTGCAGGGGTGAGCACACTCTTTCATTACATGCAGGTGCAGAACAGGGCACAAAGCAGGGCTGATTTTGCCTGATATTTCTAGGTGCTGCTGCAATCCAGCCAACAAAGGGCACGAGCATGCACACAGCATTCTCTACATACAGTGGCTGAGGCACAAGAATGGAGAAGATATTATAAACCACCAGCAGCTTTGCAAGGAGAAATAAGAGATGCTGCTACAGCTAACTACTTTTTTTTTTTTTTCCCATTTCCAGAACTTTCTGGAATGCTTTATGGCTTGCTCCTTTTATTAAGTTGTTTAAAGGCATGAAGGATGAAATTATGTGAAGGAAAGAAGATTAACATATTCCAAACATGCTATTAAAAAAAAAAATAAAATCACCTGATCCCTACCAGAACTTCACTGACTAAATTGTTAAAAGGGTGGGAAAAAATCCTGTACCACATCCCATCCAGATGGTAGTTCCAGTGCTCCGTGGTCAGCCTGTTTATTAATGAACATCTGTTTTCCTTACAAAACAGGGTGGACTTTCTACTATAAATTCTCCTTTCACATATTTCTTGCAAAATGACATTAGGAGTTATTCATTGTCAGGCAGATAAGCCAAATTTATTTTTAATTTTAGAAATTGCATATTAATTATAGCATTTCTGTCACTCACTAGATTATTGATGAATGTATTTCTAAAACATATAGCTAGTTGAATACTGAAAAAAACAAAAATATTACTTTGTCTTTGAAGATATTTGGCTCCAGTCCCTTTAGTTGTCCTTTCCTTTTAGCTTTCTACATACACAACTGGATGAATGCTGCTGGTAAAGATGGCAATGGACAACAAACTTCAAAGCACTACACACATAATGCTAGAGTTCTCTAAAATAATCAATAAATTTGAGCATATCGCTGTCTGCTCATGGATATTTTTTAATAGAAAAATAGCTTTATCGTAATTCAAGGTAAGTTTCTTCTTAGTTGTAACCATATCTTACCATTTACTGAATGTTTTACATTGAATTACATAGAAAGAATGAGATTTGATAATCTAAAAGGCAATTAAAATTTGGAGACAGACCAGAGTTATAACTACAGCACCATATGTAGGGCAATATTTTAATTACAAATGAGAACGTGATGGAAGATTTCAGTCTAGTCTCGGGATTTTGAAACACCGCAATCAAAAGACATTGAAAGGGAATGTTTGGATGCAACCATTTGAAAAGTAAGGTTTAGATTTAAATTCAAAAAGATTTAATTGTCTATTAATGATATTCGCCTTCTGAGAGCATAAGGATCTGGAAACTCGTCTAGAACTTTTTTTTTTGTCAATACAATGACTCTTTTAAAACTCTGGTGCAGAACAATAGTACTTTTACCATATCTTTGCTTTTGTGCTCTGACATTGCTTTAAGAAAGAAACAAGCTTGGAGCTCATATACCTGTTTATACAGAAGTTTCAAAGCCATAGACAAGTGATTTTTGTTCCTTTTTTTTTAACAGAAAAATTCCAAAGCTTTGAAGTTGTAAGGAATGCATGTGTATGCATGTGTGTGTGTCTTTGTTTCTATGTTCAGCCTGATTCCAAGGTACATGACTTATCTGCAGTTCAATGGCTATTACTATGAGACATGACAGGTCAAAAAACTGTGAATAAATGGCATATTACTTGTCTATTGGAAACCACAATACTGAGGGCAGTGAAACTGTGCTACTTAGAAACCATGGCTCCTTGCTAGTTTCAAGCTATGCAGCATAGCTACCATCAAACTCAGCTTTTCACCTCCATCAGAGAGGTAAGCATTTCAGTTGAAAAATATGAATAAAACAAACAAAAAAACCCCAAGCAACCAAATGCATGAGACAAAAGCCAGACAAAAACACGTGGTTAAATCATTATATTGTCTGTGTTGTCCATCCTACAACCCGCTCTTTCAGAGAAAGTGTGAACATTCCCATAGGAAACAGGGCAAGGCAGAACAGTACTGAACTCAGGAAAGGAAGGGGGTTTGGCTTTTATCAGCTGAGGAGGTGGCTCCCTTTTTTCTGATTGCTTTCTGTCACGGGTAATGAGGATTGCCACGGCAGGAGTTCACTGGCATCACAGAAGCAGGAGGGACTGACTCAGGTGTGGCTGTAGCTGGAAGCCCCAGCGGGCTCGGACACTGAGCAAGCCCCAGCCACCCTACGGCAGCAGCCGGGCAGCTCCCACCTTCCCCTTGCTGTTGCCATCTCTGCCTGCCCACTCCTCTTGCTTGGGAGGATTGCACCGTCCGACAACGAACTGCTGAGCAGCGGACAGGAGCTCCGCTTCTGGTGCGCAGTTGTTGCCAGAACAGTTTTGGCATCCAATCTGAAGTTTTAAATAAGCGCTTAGAGATTCAGATGCCCCGACCTACACCCACGGAGACTCCAGGAAGCAAAATTAAGCGTGGGATTGCTTTTATCTACAAGCCATGAGCACAAAAGAGGTTCTACATATCTGGCCTTAAATGCTTCTAAACCTACAAGTGTAAAACCACACAGAAACATCCTCCTTGAGGAAGGCTTGCAGCTGAGTCATGCAGCAGAAACTGCTCTCAGGTCTGTTCCAAGTCCATTAGAGATGACACAAGTCGTATCATTTTTCTGTGCCTCACTACCACCTTTGGACTCCTCTGTTCAGGCAGTAAACAGTTTCCAGAAGGAATCATCTCTGGCTGTGTCTGTGTTTCTCTCAGTTCTGTGGAGCTCAGCTGAGGCAGCATTGTAACTACCTGTTTCTCTGCTGCAACAGCAAATCTCTAATTATAAGCTTAATTGAATGGCCTCAAAAAGGGGGCACATCATCTCCTATGCATATACATTTAATAAAAATGGGACTGGCAGACAGAGCTGTTACAGCTGGCATCTTTCAGAAAAACATTAAACACAATAGGATATTTCAGGATTTTCAGGGTCAGCTCGTGACACCTTTGCACTGCTCTGTATGGGAGACATGCATTTAAAGCCACAAGGTTCTTTTGAAAATCCTGGCCTCAGTAGTTAACACTATTTTATTGGCAATCAAGGGATCCACTTCTAGCCCTAGGGGAAAGTAAGCGTGATCTGCTGGATAACACAGTGGCCTTGAACTGCACAGATTTGCCTCTAATCCCAGCTCTGCTATTAGTTGACTGAGATGACCTTGAGTAGATCACCTCACTCCACAAAGCTTTTATTCCCCATATGCAAAATGGAGACCCTGACAGTTACTTCATTTTTAAAGAACTTGAAGATCTACTGGCAAAGATGTCTTAGGTAACAGCCACGTATGATCATTAATAACTCACACTCCTTATGCAATATTCTCTGTGCCAAAGATGGAAGTCATTCAATTTGCAGAACTGCCATTAATTGCTCTCTTGCTGTTAAAAAGGAAGAATAAGAGCTTGAAAAACTCTTGCAGTAGGAGTAGTGGGCACAAAATCGAGACCAGCTTTCACGTGAGACCGGTTGATTTTATTATTGGTACAATTGCCTACAACAGAAAGAAGGTAGGCTCGCTGACACAAGGAACACGCTTCCTATACTCTTTCAGGAGTGTCCTAAATGCTCTTAAAAATGACAGAGCTCTTTTAAGTTCCTCAATCACCAAGTCTCTAATTAAGCTGAAAAATATTTTGACCCTTTGCTCAATTTCAGTATTCTTACTCACAGTAGTGTAATGCATTTTAACTAAAAGTAGGCTTTAAAATGTGGGGTTTTTTTTTCTTTCTTCACTGGCACTTTGAAATTACAAGGTACTAGGATGCTACAAAAGAAAGTAGCCTATTTGCAGAGTTTTTTTAAATGAAGAAGGTTAAAAAAAAGAAACTTTTGTGTGTGCAAAGCAAATGCTTGGTAGGTAAGTTGTAAGCACTTCTCTTTATTCCATAATTGTAAGTGAAATGTTCCTTAATGTGCAGTAATAATGTTCAAGCTATGCTATTTTGCAACTAATAATAATATACAACAGCATGGGGCATGATAGCTAACAAAGTTTTTCCAGCTTAATATGTTGCCCACATCTATCTGCCTTATTTTCCAGTGCCTTAGCTTTTCAATCCAGCCTTTATGCTGGAAATCTGAGACTGAGTGGAGCAGTAGTTACTTACCTTTTTAAGGAAAGAGTTTGAAGCAAGACTGCTGAGTAGCTCAAATCATTCCCATACAGAGCAGTGTATAATAGATTTCTTTTTCTTGTTTGTTTGCATCAAATAGAAAAGCTGGAGATGTGACTGCTTGAATCCTTTAGTCCTGAAAAGCCCTAAGTTCTTTCCAAACTTGCACAATGTTATGGAAACAGGAGAAAACTGACAGAAAAAAAGCAGAGGTCATCAAGACCCAGCAACGTGCATCAGTTTTGCTCGCAAATGAAAGAATAAATTTATCATTGCAGAGGCAGCGTTAGTTACTGTAGACATGCACCATTTCCAAGATTTCTCGGGGGGTGAGAATACTGCATACCAGAGCCAGCTTCTCCATTAGGCTTTTAACCGCAATGCTTCCTTGTTTTCCCAATGAGGAGTTAGATTTAGAAGCATAGGGAGGGGAAGCAAGCACACACAAAACCCACCAACCCTCTAGCTAAATTAAACTAAAACGTAGGTGAAGCCTCAGTGGGAACCCTGCTGTACAAATTGGATCTCCAAATGCAGAAAAAATTAATTATGTGATGCACAGCAATGAAGTAAGCAACACCTTGAAGTTAACCTGGACAGAGCTATTGATTCAGCAAAAAAATACGCACTTTGCTTCACTCTCTCTGTTGTCCTAATGTTAGTTTGGACTGTTGCCTGACCATTTCCAGCTAGCATTTCATTCATTTGCAGCTGTTCTAAATGCACACTCTTCCCTAAGTTCAGACAAAAACTGATCCCATCTGAGTTAGTATGTTGGTTTTGGGGAAAATAATGTGTGCACAAAAAAGAGCGGCTTGTAAACACAACAGAACAGACCTTGCCACCAGCCTGGAGCTCTGAAGCGGACAGCTCTTGAGGCTTCTAGGGAAGCAGATAGAATTGCTCAAGCAGTTTTGCCTACCTCTGCTCCAACAGTGCCAGTAAATCACTAGCAACTGATGAGCCTTCTTCTACCTAGAGAAGTCCCATATTGCTCCATCCTACAAAGCTTTCTGCCATCTCCACTTTTACGTGGTGTGTAAATAGGAATTCTGTCTAAGAAAGATGACTTAGGCCGTGCATGTAAGTGATGCAGGGAATGCACAGTCTACCCAACTGCAGGAGCACACTTTAACCCTATACAGCTATTATTAGTCTGTTCTGCAGCCTGAGAGGGCCTTCTGAACAGCAGTGCCCACCTCACTGCTCAGAAACCCTTTGAGAGCCCCAGCTTTGCTGACCAAAAGCTTTCTGTTCCAGATCCACTGTGCTGATCACAACCAGCACCTAACTCTCAGTGCAGCTCTGCACCGAGGACTGGTGCTGCTAGTGCACACTACTATACATGCCTCTGTGGTCGGTCGTTCTGCCTCTTCATTCAGCCAGTGATGCCTCCTGGTTGCCCTTCTGCGCTACCTTCCAGTTAGTGGCACTGTTTTAAGTATTGACTTTGAGCTTTGAATCCCTAAATAATTTGGATCTGGGCATCTTTAGCAACCACCTCTTCCTAGGGTTCTGTTCAGTGGAATTGTCTTGACTGACGACAGCCTGAATTACCTGGGAGCAAGCTTGGCCACAGGATGCTTCACGTGAGGGGTTCTTAGATCCAGGTTTTTTATTTCCCTCCCTGGTTTAGCAAATCCAAGATTTATTGACCTCGAAGCCATGCCACAAAACCTTGCTGTTGTTCTTGGCTTTTCCCGAGCAGGCTACAGAGGCAGACTGAGGCCCTACGGAACTTTCTGCTGGAGTACTTTTTCAGATGCTGAGCTATTAAAGTCTCTGTACTTTATAATGATTGCTGTTGGGCCTGAAGTTTCAGTCGACTGCCTTTATATAAACCAAAAATAATCAATCAATATATTGTTCTTTACGGACAATGATAAAATCCCATTATTTGTTGGTGGCTCATCTTTTTTACTTCAGCTTCCACTGTTTTACAGGAACATGAAGGAAATTAAGACACATTTAAAAGAAGAAATTTACCTTTTGCTTCTTATTTGGCAGACTAGTCAGGGCCAAAACATTGCATGTAGGAGGTTCTAATCAACTTTCTTTTTCCTGTCTTCTACTTTGCAACAATGAAGACAAAGTAACATTTTCCACTGTCTTAATTAGGAGGAAAGCAACTTTGTCACAGAATGAAAATAAGGCCCTCCCCTCCCCATCAGCACTGCAGAGTCCTTTCAGCTGGCTCGCACAACAGGGCTGGAAGAACATGATCTCACTTCGCAGAAGGTCTGAACAGCTGACATCTAGTGGATTGAAGTGTGTCAACGCTAAGGCATTATTCTTTAGGGTAGGAAAAAAGTTACAGTCATGAGGCTGAGATGAGGATATAGAACTCTAGGTATGGAAGAAGAAATTAAAATGTAGACTGATTCCCTGGAAAGTTTTCCTAGGAATAAAGTCTGTTAGACTGTGAAGTAGTTTTAGAACAGAGAAAATCTGTAGCAGAGGAGAAAAAAAAGTAGTCCAAAAAGCCATGAAACGCATTGAATATTTCTGTTGCATGTACTAATTCTAGGCACAAAGCAAACTGAGCTGGATTCACAAAAGGGGTTAGACACGGCACTGTAAACCTTAGCTTTGCCATTTTTGCCATTAGCCTTGGCACCTAATGGAAATGCCAACTGTGGGTGAGGTGCCAGCAGTTGACTACAGATGGAATTCAAAGAAGATGGAGTGGTCCACAAAAAAGCCTAAGACAGCTCAGGTAAATTTTGCTCATAAGCAAAAGAAGTGACATAAGACCTGCTCTTCAAACAAATTTAAGGGCTTGATTCTAGGCTGAAGCTTAACATTTCTCTCTCCTTGGGATCTGGAGCCATGTAGCATTCCCCAGATGTCCAAGAAATGAATAAGAAATCAAGTCTCAATCCTTCCTTCACCAGTGTGGAGTTTGACTCTCCCACATGCTAGTTGGCTGCTCTAAACAGCCTATATTAATTAAGGTATAAGAACAACAATTACCTCCATATTATATTTTCTGAGCAGTATAATGTATTCAAAGCATGCCTACCATATTAAATCCCAGCCACAGATACAGCATGTGAGTCCTACTAGGGCTTAAGCACAGGGTAAGCCCGAAGTGCCTGCACATTATCAAAACAGCTGATTTTGCATACTGTACAGAAATAATAGCCAAGAATCTACATCATGAATCTAAGCGTGTCTCTAGCATCAAACTAGAGCTCTGAGGTTTAACATGTCAGACATGAGTATCTAAAGAGACATTCAGTCACACAGTTTCTCTCCCTCCCCAAGTTATGATGGTAGCAAATGAAAGTGTAAATCCCTGAAACAGAATTGCTTTCCTGGCATCTACTTTCAACTTCAGCATTTGACCTTGGATTATCTGTACTAGGAAATTTTCCTTCTCTAAAAAGCTTTCTACACGCATGGGTCACCCGTGACTCTCTGTCCCTCTGAACACCAAACTATCTGACCACACCAAATATCATGACTGTGAGGATGGTTTAAACTTCAGTTTCTCCAGCTCAGTAGTTTCAGCTCCAAAAGGGAAGCAAACTACCAGGAACACAGAAACCAGTTTTCCCATCCCTGAATTACTGATGAACACAGGACTTTTCTAAAACACACTGCGTCTTAGAATTGCTTTGAGACCTAGAGCAGAAGTACATTACAGGGCATTAAATATGAAGTGGACTAAGAGAGCAATAAGCATATGACCAATGAAAACACTGATGGTCTTAATATATGATACAACATCATTATGATTTCACATAGCCAGTTCAATTAAATAGTTAAGTGCTTTAGCGACAAAAAAACAGAAAAGTTAGTCAAAGTTGTCATTGACTTCAATGTCTATTTTTAACACACTCAGTCCCTTGGTGCCACTAAGTTGTTGCAGGTTAATTAATGACTGCATAAATGTAAAGAGCTTTACACTTCCTTTCATTTAGGGAACACAGACTATGTTTCAAGGAAAAACAGAAAGCTCATCAACCTGAGTTATCCAAAATGATCCAGAGCAAAATATAGACACTAAGACAAAGCCCATCATTAATATAGTAGGGCAAGGACATTGAGTATGACTTTGTTCGGAGAGGGAGGCGTACCATTCCTAGTGAATAAAGTTAATCATTCCTCTAGCCCTTTTTTTTTTTCTCTCCATGAGTTACCTGTTAAGTCCCAGTTGCTTCAAGTTTGCTTAATGTAGCCCTTAGATTCTTCATAAACATATGGCACAAATATTAATGAGTCACTGTTGCCCTAGTGTAATTGGTCATCTAACCAAATGGCTCTGTTTGCATTCCTTGATTGGATTACCTCATTTTCTTTACAGAAGTGTCTAAAAATTGATTGTAGCTTGGTTTCTTTCAGGAGGTTTTTTCATTACCAACCCCACCTTTGCCCAAACTACCTACCCAAACTCCTTATCCTTAAAATTATTTCTTAACCCTTATATTCCTGTGCAGCAATCTCATTCTCTGTCTCTAGTTTTAATTATCAACCTATGATAATGAGCATGGCTATGGTAGCTTTAGCCTACATGACTCTTGTGAATGTTATTTGCACACTTATGAATAACACTTTTTCCTTCCATAACTTCAGTTGCTCGGCTAAATATTCACAAATAAGAGACTAGAAGAGATTGTAAATGCCAGTAAAACAAATATATACCTTTTTTTTTTTTTTTGTATATTCATCCTGCTGGAGGCAAAAGAAACCCCTAGCATCTATAAAGATCTGAACCACACATGACAACAACCATTCCTCCTAGAGTTAAATGCTAATACTTTTAGATAAACAGAACTTATTTATAATAACACCATCTGCGGGATTCTGATAATGTTGGGGGAGGAGATTAATTTATCTTGCATTTTAAATAGAGATGGCCGCTGGCATCAAAATCCAGATCTCGCTTTTAGCCACCCAGTTATCAGGGAATTTCACATTCAGGGTACTGCATCCCTCACCAGAATGTCTCCATAATACCAAAGGACAAGCACTGTGAGGTGACATAATAACAGCACGGATCAGTTCCTCCTTCTCCCAAAGCAGGCAGCATGCCCAGATGGAGCACAACGCAGAATTCCCCCAGTAATGAAAAGATCTAAGACTTAGGACTGGATTTGATTTCTAGGTTTTTAATTAGCACATCATATGACATAAGGGTCTCACCATCTTTTGTGATCAGTTGAGATTCTTACTGTACTTTGTGGTCCCAGGAGAACAGTATGCACCTTCACTTCCACACAGAGGCTTGTAGACCCAGGAAATCTCCACTAAAAAGACTACATAACACAAACCTGTTGCCATGCCCTTTCCCTTTCCTCACTTCGTTCAGGGTTACTTGTACAGCACTACCAAAGGAGGTGCGCCTAGTACCAGAGCCCACACAAGCCACTGTACTGCATTATCCCTTGCTCAATATTATACTTGACAAGTTGCAAACTTTTATTTTCCAGAGTACTGACATTTGCAAATTCAACAGCTACCACAACGGTAGCCGCTGAAACAAAAGTGGTTGGTATGGATGAGTACTAAAGGAAGTCCTCTATCTTCAAACAAGCAAGGTTACCTGGGAATTACGTGTCCTACATAACACTGTGGAGACACTGGTTCTGTGACACTCTAAAGGCTCCACAGCAGCACCCTCTGGGGAAAGGAAAGGAGCTCTGAGACTTTAGATCCTAAGTCCTGCTCTCTTTTGCATACCTACTCCTTTACGCATTTGAACAGTGACAGTAGATGGTATAGCTATTTTTAAAAAAGGAATCTGAAATGCCACAAAAATACATGAAGCAGATGAAATCAACATTAGATTCCATCTACAACAGTTTTTAATTCGAAGTCGCCTGATCATTCCCTAATGGACATTAAGAAAAGAAAAGAAAGAAAACACAGGGTGATCCCCCCTATGAAAACCAAAATCAGTCTTGCTAAGTCTAAACAAAAGTCAATTATCATATACCAGATTTTCCTTCCTGTGACCTTTTAACTCACTCCCTACATCTCTACCACAGCGCTTTTGATTAGAGAACTCAGATTCAACATGTAAAGGCCGTTAAATGCACACTTCAGTAATGAACAACTACATATGCACAACAGCATCAAATGAACAAAAAGGAATCAACAACCCAAATTCTGGCATGTGCTTAACATTTGATGTAAACCGATAGTCTTTTGATGTTTTTTTTTTCACTTAGTGCTTAGGATTTGCAGGTGTGAAAACAATGGATCTATAAATAAGTTGCATACAATTCTTTACATTCATCTCTTAGTTGGACAAGAGGGTTGCAGAGGAAAAATGGCTGCTGTTCTTGCCAGACAGGACACTGCACACTTGTATATATAATGCATGCTTTGAAAACATAGCCAAGATAATTTATGTACTGGAAGCAACATAACTGTGTTAGTGCTGCCAGCACCATCAAGGTGAATTTGCTCCCAGGTGTCTGAACCTTGCTCAGGAATCTCCCCACAGCGCTCCACGTAGACACACTGCACAGATACACACACACTCCCCTTCTGCAGCATGCTGCAAGGTGTCTGAGGAGCAAAGCTGGTAAATAGATGCGATGCTGCAAGAGGAGAGATTGAAAGACACTCGAGAAAGGCTCGGATACATGTGAGGCAATGTCACGTATGTGTGAGCACTATGTGTGAACCTGATACATGTCAGGCAGCATCACGTAAGAAGCAGTGGGGGGGTGTGCCTAAGGATTTTTCTCTAAATAGCCAAATATATCTACGTATCCCAGCCACCCCATGCCTGGCTCCCACTCCAGGTTTCGGAAACAGCAGCAGCTCAGGAGGGCAGAGATCAGCACTGCCAAGGCGGCTGCAGAGTAAATGAAAAGGATCTGAGAGAGCAGCAACATTCGTGAGGGCAACAAGGAGCAGAGGGCAAGGGAAGATGCCTGTATTTGTGCTTGGTTGTCTAAGAGCTACACACGGTTGTGGCTTTACCCCCCTTGAAAGCATGGCTCGGAAAGGGGTGACCACCTTCTGCTGATCCCCGCAGGAGAGGCGAGCACTGGAGCTGCTTGCTCCCTCAGCCGGGCAGAAATGCACGGGAGGCTGTGGGGAGGTGAGAAATCACCCCAACAACACATTTCACCTGGAAGTCCGACATTGTTTATCAGCATAATAAAAAGTGCCAATACTTACCACCTGTCTAAAATATGCAGTAATAATAAACACAGTTACAGGGCATATTATGGTCAATGATGAGATATTAATTTATACCCCTGGAAGAAGGGAAGGAAGGCAGAGGCTGCAATGCCTTACAGGGGGCAAAGCTTGTTGTGGATGAGGCTGAGGCCTCTTCCTCTCTGATGAGAACGCATGGAAAATGGCATTGATTTTTTTTTTTTTTAGTGGGTGGCTTTTTTTGGTTTTTTTTAGTTTTAAAATAATATCCCTGTTTATATGATCAAGTTACAGAAACAAATGGCCAGGATATTACTTTTCCGTTTCTATGTCATCTGGTAATACTGCTGCGTGAGAGTGCGCGTTGATTTTGTATGAAAGTAAAGATAAATTAATTCAGGGGTGTGTATTGGGGGGGAGGGGGGGGGTTGTCCAGCAATGTCAGGGCTCCCTGGGTGCCGGGAGCAGTGGAGGGCCCCCGTGGGGTCTGTCAGGGCAGGGCCTGGCAGCCAGGGCCCGTCTCACCCCCCAGACAGGAGTTGGGCAGCCGGGGCCACCGGGGCAGCCCCAGCCCCGGGCACCTCCCTGGGAACACACTGAGGCTGGGCCAGGACATGGGCCTCTGGGTGGGCCCGGCTCGGGGGCCCATGGCTGGACAGGGCAGGGCTGTGGGGAGCTGGAGACGGGGCCCTGCTAGGACACCCCTGGGGCAGGGGCTGATGGCCCCGGGGGGCTGAGACAGGGTCCTGGGCCATGGACAGGGTAGGGGGAAGCCCGGGCGGTAGGCAGGGACAGGCAGGGCTGTGGATGCCCTCAGGGCCATGGCAGCCAAAAAAAAGGCCAACCAGCAGCACTCTCTCACCAGCCTCTGCCTCACTGACTGAGTTTTTCCTTTCTCCCCTCAACCCCAGCTCTGAACTAGAGCTTTTATGGGGTGATTTTTTTTTTTTTCCCCGCTTTGGGCTGTTTCCCCCGGGGGAGAGTGAGAAGCCATGGCCAGCCATTGCCACCAGCACCATCCTCCTGGAGGAGGGGAAGTCACAGCATACGCAGGGCACCCTCACTGCCACCTAAAACCCAAGTAAAACTTGGTTACTTCTAGTGCAAAGTTGGATGTGTGGGCTCGCTGCCAAGTAAAAATATATAAATTCTCTGTGCACAGAAGCATTTTTACCTACAAAGGCCAGAGAGTCACCTTTCACCCATGAATAAGAGCTTTGTGAGTACCTCTGCACGATTGAAACTGCAGGTGGTTGTTCTACGTGATGTATTTTAATAGACTTATTCTATTTTTTTTTTTAATTTGGAAAGGCAACAACTATCTTTCAGGGCAGGATTTCACATTTTTTTTCTGCAGTTTATACAGAAACCTGCGGTGGTCATTCAGGCCACCCATGTTGAACATAACCTCACAAACATCACCGATTATCTGCATAATATCTGTATTTTGCCTTTGGGTTAACATCAGCTGTAAAAACACTGTCATTTGAAAAGTCCAGACTATGCATAGAGTGGTAAGGGCTGGCACCGTGTCACTCAACAACCGCATGTTTTTCTACATTATGGTGCTGGTTAAGAACATAGTTGGCTAGGAATTTTTCAACAAAAGACTTATTTTGGGCCATGAAATTTCAATTAGCTCAAACTTGATTTAATGTCATGACCATCAGTGTGGTTCACTATTTTCCAGAAAACTATATGACTCAAGAGCACATCATAGAAAATAATCATAAGCTTAGCTGTGGTGAAGAAGGTGGGCGTCTTCCTACCATGTCCATAGCTTCTTACAGATAGCCCTCTGCCTGTAACTTCAGACTAACAATAAAAAGGGGAGATAGCCCTATACTTAGAAACGTCGTTATGTACAGCAGCAACCGAGCACTCCCATGCTTATGTGTGGGGTCATCGAAGGTAAGACTGGGGTTTCACTTGCCTCGCCTTGCAGCACAGCTGGGCAGGGAAGGCAGATGGAGGAACACACCTTCCCCTGACTTGCTGCCCTTCTGCCAGAAGGCAAAGATGGAGCCCAGGACTTCATGCCTTCTTCAAGGAGGGAAAAAAACAGCAAAAGGAAAAGCTCCTGCTGGGTGAAAAGCACACCTCCTTGGGCCACCTGCAGGGTGAGCAGAGGGGGTAGCTACAACATCTAAAGAAGTGGGGGTACACTAAGGGCTGGCTCAAGCTCTTTGCCACATGCTCCCAGGGACACACAGATTAATAGTAAGGTTTCTAGCCGTGTTCTGGCTAACTCTAACTCAGTCATGTGTAGATTTTAGCAGAACAAACAACTCTTACTGATCATGTTAAATACAACTTATATTCAAATATCTGTGCCCAGATAAAAATCTTCCTGCAGTGTCTGATTCAAGAATGTTAATTAGCACATTAAAACACAGCTGAAAGTCCCAGGAGAGAAAAACCCTGGGACGCTGCTATTTAAATGTAAACCCAAATTTTACTGATGGCCTTGCAGAAAGATTGGGAGCTTTCCGTTTACTTTCAGCTTTTGGGTCAAAAGTACTTTTACTACAAGGAACATTAGAGAGCAAAGATGAAGGAAAACAACTGTTTCCCTGTCTGATTATTTGGGACAGGGATTAGACCCATTCGTCACTCACCTGTACATTTGTGCCATCTTTCCATGGCATAATAAGTGGAGTCACCCCTACAAATGAAATAAAGAGAAAAGAAGACAGTCTCACAAACTGGTGAATTTGAGAGCAAATGAGTTCTAGAAATCCCACTTGGAAATTTCTTGGCATGCCACGTGAAGTCAAATGCAAAATTTCCCCCCTCCTCCTTCCTTTAGTTGTCTCAAGAATTATTTAGAACCGGTCTCATTGCCTACCAAACATCTATGCTCTTTCTCTCTCACACGTACACACACACCCCCCCACACTGCCGCACGGGTGTGCGCATACATCTCTCCAGCTGTGTCCTGGAGGTTCCCGGGAGCCTGAAGGGAATGCTCATGAAACATGACTTTCACAGATTCTCGGTCCATCTGGAACACTAGGGCAGCATATGGCGGGGCAGCACGGTAACTGTTTGTGGACATGTCAGACTATTTTTGCCTTGTGTATTACCTGATTAAGGTAAGAGAAGACGTGCCGATATAAGCCTCTTTCTCCCACATTAACCCTCTCCAATTTTATTTTTCAATTTAAAAAGAAAGGACGTTTTGGCCAGCCCTGCAGGGATAGTATTCCCTGAAAAGTACAAGAATGCTCGCATAAACATGCCGCTGCTGATACAATTATCCCAGCTTAGCATAGACAGAGATAAAAAAAGAAAGGTGTGCAAGGGAAGAATGTTTTTTAATATAAATTGTAGGGTTATCCCTGGGGCTGGAGAAAAAGGTACAGTTAAAAAAAAAAGATTAGGAAATAATAACTAAAGCTGCATGCTTTATTACTTCAGGTAAAAATATCTTATGAATAATATAATCATTGTCTCTGGTTATTGGGTATGAAAAAGATAAGTGTAATCAGTGTACTGTGATACAGGAACATTAACACTTTCACATTGACTGGATACAGACTTAGAAATGAGTTAAGAATCACTGGGTCATCTAAGTGGAGGATTATTCTACACACAGGCCCCTAGGTCAATTTAAATTATTTAATTTATCTCGGTGACCGCAGGGGCCTAACCATCCCTGTGCCTGCATTTTTATCTTGCAGTCCTGTTAGCATAGGCTTAATTCTGGGGGATCAGAAAGGCTAGACTAACAAGGCAGTGTACCAAAATGCAGGCACTGGCTCTTGTAGGGTTAATAATAGAACCACAAAGAGAAATGACTCAAATTATACCAAGGACGTTTTATTACCCAGCAGTCTTAATCAGTATTTTTTTTTTTTTTACACATTATTATACCAAGGGTCCTTTCAGTGCTCATTGGCTTGTTACAAGCATTAAAAGAGGGGACGACGCATTGCAATTAATTCCGTGTCGTACCCTGAGTCTCACTATTTTCTTTGAGTAGAGTTGGGAGGAAGAAGACAGATGCAGCCTACCCCGCTGCTGAAAGCTGTCCAAAAATTACTGGGGAAAAAGGTGAAATAAGTTTACTGGCATGCTATGTTTTCACTCTTTTCTTTCACAGACAGTTGGGACCACTGTAGTCATTTACCCACAGACAATATTCAGTGCCAAGGCATGCAGGGTTTATGTGACCCACCATCCAGCCCCGCTGCCTGTGATCGCCAGGCTGGTTTCACTAAGGGGTCGGTATGTGCAATACTCCCACTAATGTGTTTTGGAGCTGTGAAAATTTAGCACTTTGGTTCTTCCTCCTCGAGTGAAAGATTTTAAGTTAACAGTTAGTAGCATTTCTCTAGAAGTTTCAGTTCTGGTGGCTTTCTAGCAAAGAGAAAGAAAGAAAAGAGCACAGGAGGGCTAGAAGACAGACACCAAAGTACCGAAGAGACAAATCAGGGAAGAGTTAGTGGCTAGAGTCTGTACTGAATTATTGCCAAATATAGTCATGCTTCAATTTGAATTTAAATTAAGTCAGCTAGACAACCAACTGTAAGATCATCTTGACCCCACAGACAGAAAAGATGAAAAGCCTGCTCTCAGATAAGGTACAACCCTGTTGAAGAAAACAAATCAACGACATCCATGGGCTGATACAATATACAGCCAGGCTGTGAAATTCCCAAAGGCCTTGTGCTCTTATTTTCTGGGAAGTTACGAAATTCATGTTATCCATTTAGTCATACTCTACAATGGATCAATAGGTTTAAGCTTCTCATTGGTTTCATTTTTGATGTGAAGCCGATATTCTCATAGATATTAAGGTATTTCCCCTCGTGCGGTGGTGCTCTTTGAGCAAGCAGATGGTAGGATGTTATCATGTCTCTGCTATCCCTTCAGCTGTGAAAAGCTTCAGCTGAAGTAATCACAGTTTAGTGACCAAAAATAAATTTTTAAAAAAGGAGAAATTACCTGCACTGAACAACTTCCTAGGATGATATTTAGGGATGAAACAAGTAATGGAGTGCTGGCAGCGACCAGGACTCCTTATGTGAAGCATTACACACACAGTTTGGGCATCGGCAAGAGCTAACCAAGCACCATCCAAGGCAATGTTAAACACACAGGTTGCCTACCAGGCAGGATTCAAAACTTGGTACACATTGTTTTGCAGCTCCAAAAAGGAAACTGTGCCCAGCAAGGCAGGTTGGTTCTCTAACATTTTGCTTTTCCTTTATCCAACTTTCGTTATTTCAGTTCGCTTTAAATTCTAAGCATAATAATATTCCAAAGCTGAAAGAGAATTTACCTGAAAAAATCAACTTTTGCCTATTTGCTGCCTGCAAATCTGTACTAGCTCAAGGTTGTATGTTAACTCAATCTCAGCCTTGGCTTTCTCAAAGCAAATTCGCAGGAGGTTTCCTCTTGGGGATTTTGTTTTAAATTTAAGCCAAAACCTGATGCAAAAAAAAGAGTTAAATCTGTTGGGTTTTTCCCCCAAAAAAAGTAGAACAGAAATCTCAGACAGCTCTGCAGTGCCAAAGAAATTAGGATCTGGATAAAGCTTCTGCAACTTTAAGTCATGGCAAGGTTTCAGAATTGGTTACAAATATCTCATACAAAAAAGCAACAAAATCACTGACTTGGTTCTGCAGTAAGAGAAGAAATGTTTTGTTTTGTTTTGGTTTTAATTAACTGCTGAGAAATCAGTCTTGACAGTATTCCCAAAGCTAGTACTTCCCCTCTCTTGCAGATTAGCCTAGGCTACTCTCAGTGGTTTCATACAGCATGTTCTTTTTAGCAAGCTAACCTTTTCCACCAATGTCAGAAAAAGGACCATTCTAGTCTCCCTGTAAAAACCCATTTACATGCAGATTTATGCAATCTATAGGTAATGTTTCAGGGGAAACTCAAGGTGGAAGTTGTTGACTCTGTATATACTGTCAAAAGTGAACCTGAAATAATGGTTGCTCAGTGCTGTTCAATTTAAGTTAATAAGAGCTATTTATTTAGTGCTTATATTTTCCTTTTAATTGGAGATTTGTAGCAGCAATGATATTTTAAAATAAAAACATACTTTCATTTTAAAAGATTACTTTTTCAGAATGTATTTAAATTTAGATGCTCTGAGCAGGGTCCTACAAGATACTATATTTGTCAACCAGGTAGAAGAAAACAGATACTCCTGAAATGCAATCAGAGCTGCTAGACACCAGAAAAAAACCCAGAGGAATCTGGAGGAAAAAATAGTTTACATAGAGAGTTGTGAAAGTCTTGAAACAAAATGCCATAGACCAGCTGCAGAGCATGTGAGCTGAAAAACTTTAGGGCACCCACTGAAAATTATTTTGAAAATATCAGTAGACCAAATATTCTTCTATTGCTTCTCCAAGATGCTCAAGAGCAGCAAGTTTTTTTTCTTTGCTCTCTTCTTGGAATCGGCCAACAGTCCTAGGTGTCCACAAGTGTAAAACTACCTCTTCCAAAACATTACAAAGGAGTGTTGGTTATTACCCCAATGCAGCAGTGCTCTTTGCCTCAATCAGTATTTCCTTTTTATTGAGGAAATACTTCGCTTCCCTTCACTGAATAAGTAGCATACCACCAACCTCTCCAGTGAAGCTTCAGTTTTACTCCTCTTATCCCTCAAATTAATGGAGGAAAGTGAAGTTTATAAACACACTGGAGCTTGTAACATTAGAAACACTTGCCTGTGTTTGCAGCTCCCCAAATGCATAGCCTCATTTGCTGCCCAATCAAACTCAGTAGTCGTAACAGTTACCTATGCAGGTCTTACTCTAGAGTTTAAAATTCCCCACCTACAATATATATAGTTAGTCTTAATAAATAAATGACTTGGACCATGCATTATATATCATTCAAATCCATGAGGACACAAATTATGTATAATACATTGGCTGTGTAATTTATTTATTAAGCAAAACGTGAATTTTCCATGCTTGTGTTTTGAGGCACAGTTTGTCACACGCAGCTAAATGATGTATTCTTATTAGTCCCACTCAATTACCAAGTCATCCCTCTGTGCACTGTATATTTGTTAATGATAGTGCCACAACGCTGCATCTACAATACCTGTGATTTTAGTGATTCATAACCACTCACTAAAACTGTGAAAATGATAAATTGACTGCTGTTGATTAAATGCCGCCAACAGTATGTTTCGTATGTGTTTGTCGCAGTTAGGAGTTAAAGAAACAGCATTGCTCCAATCATTTAAATATCTAATTAAGCAGAACCCTGGCTAGATGGAAAAAGCTTGTTGGAGTGAAATATCATTAAAAGGAAAAAAAAGTATCGCACTGATTTTTGCATGTGTGTACATAAAGACTTTTCATCTCAACCCCACTGATCATAAACATGTCATGAACAAAACAAGACCAAAAGATAAAATTAAAAAGGCTGAGGAACTTGGAGTGGAGGCCTCCCAGACTCACTGCACAGCTGCACATGGTTGATTTGATGGCTTTAGCTGATACTTGAGATTAGCTTGAAACAACAGTGAACTCCAGTAACATATAAGGCAGTCCTTGATGACAGCCCTTAAGACTGGGGCAAACAGAGTGGAGAGGAGATGATGGGGGAAAGCTATATTCCAATAAAGCAAATAGCACCTCTCAGCCTCCCACTGTAGGGAAAAATGTTTGCACATTTGTAGCAAAGGAATGGCAGAAGAAGGGGAAAATATCTCTTTCAAACTTAGATTAATTATCTTTATTGCTTTGCTTAATGCTTTTTTTTCTCCCTTTAGATTAATCCTGTATAGACTCCTCAAGCTAATACTGGAAGCAGAGTGGAACAAGACCAAGAAAAGTGGATGTTTCTGTGCCAACAGTTTGACTCCTATCTAAGGATGCTGGAGTAGACAGAGTAATAAAAGTAAAGACTTGCCAACTTACGGTCATCTTATTAAGATGAATTGGAGGTTTTTTTTTTCCCTTCCCTCATTTTGAATTTGGAGCTGAGCAGATAGACACCAGAGTACATTAGGGGTTTCTGCCTTTTTTCCCTTAACCATTCTTCACACAAGCAATGCTTCCATATTTCTGTACCTAAATAGTGAGTTTCATATCAAATCACTTTGCACACTCTGTGGCCAGAAAACTGAGGACTTTCATGTTGATGCTGATATGTGGCAGGGACAGCACTGCTTAACAGGAGAAGGAGAGGGGGGAAAAATCTGATGCAAAGTCTGTACCTTGTATAGTCCATTGTAGGTTTTCTCTTTTAAACACAAGCACCATGCCACGTCCAAAAATGCTTCACATTTTAAATCTGCAAAGAACATGTATGTGATGTTTATTGTACCTCGGGAACAGAGGTCTGAGCCAATTCTGCCTAAATTTTAACTTGTGTCCACAAGGACAGTAAATATTTTAGACGTGATGCTTACAACACAAAATCAGCTCCTGCAGCAGAGTCTTACTAGTATGGCATGTACAGTATTTTTCATTTTGTCTTCAATAGGTATTCTCTCTCTACAGAAAATGTGTTTCCGGCATTGCACGTGACTTCCTGCTCCTGCATCCCTGGACTCCCAGTCGGAGTTTTGTAGAAGCAAGTAAATTCCAAGAAAAAGAAATATATTTGTCTTTCCTACGAACAGCTTTCTACAAAGGGAACAAATATTAATTGTGATAAAGAAAGCAGCTCCAGGCTATGCAATGCTGTCATGGAGAAAAGAGTCGTCGACGTGGTTAACATTATGGTTGAACTCACATGCCTAAATTAACAAAGAAAATAAGGGCGAAAATTGTAACTTGCACTGAGTACCTCTGAAATTTAGACTAACGCCTTATTTCCAGAGCAACAAACCATCCAATCTTCTTGTCAGTTAAGCAAAGAAGTTAAAACAGTATAAACTGGCTGGAAAGTGCAGAAAAACAGCAGGGCCTTCATTCACTGGGATCCATGTAACCATGCAGTCACATCTGCCTAAAACAAGTAGTCCTACAACTGACTGTGGGTTAGAAGGACTGAAGGACCAGTCTGGCCTTTTCAGCTTATGATTTGGCTACATGCAATAATGCAGACAGAGCAGCACTGAACTTAGCACTGGTGAATTCACTCTGTCAAAGAAAAAGCCGCCGCTGACAGAATCCCTTGCTCTTTTAGAAAAGGCTCTGTTGGTGAGGTTTGGGTCTATCTCAGTAAATGTTTTAAAGAAATAAAAAACCAGATCTAAAAAGGAGCTAAAAGACTTGAATGGGGTAGAAGAAAAGAAGGAAAACCTTCTAGTCCATGCCAGAGTAGTCAGAAGCTTTTCTCAGCACAGCATTTCCACTACAACCTCCACCTGAAGCTCTAAGCAACTTGGAAAATCATGAACAATTTCTTAGGTAGAACTCAAGTCCTTCAGTACTCCAGAGGATATGTGATCCCTGAGCACAGGTATGCAAAGTACCAGTAAGGAGCTGGCTACCACTGGAGACCTTCAGAAGCCCTTGGAAAAGGCCATCTCATGTCAAAAGAGCAAATAACCCAACCAAGTGCAACAGAACAACTCAAGGACATCAGCTCACAACCACCAAAAAGCCCTGCTGTTAACTTACTCAGTGACCTGCCCCAAACACAAAGAGAAACTTGCTAGAACGGACAGAGGGAGAAAGAAAAGGCAAATAAGTATCTGACAAGAAAAAAAGACATTTCGGGGCTAGAACAAGCTGGGGAGAACACGTGGGTGGGTGGCTGGCAGCTCATGTACACTTGTACGTACATACACTTCAGCCAATTGCCCAACGAGAGGACAGGGAGAAGCAAAAGCCTGAGGGTGCTGGAAAAGCTGCTGCTAGGGTTAATTTGTTCTTCCAGGTGAGGCTTGCATAAGGAAGTATCAGAAGCACACCCCCCTAACTGTACTTCAGCAGTAACTATGAAGTACCTATGGGAAGAAAAGGCAAAGATTTTCCCTAGGACACAGAGCAGAGAGATCAGGAATTTCAGCCTTTTCATTGCTTTTCTTTCATGCTTCCCCCAACCAGACCCTAAATGTGAACGCTGAGTCTTACCACAGTACAAATAATAAACGTACGAAGCACCAATGGAGAGGCGATCTGGTAGCATGGTTGGATGTCTAAACTGCAAAGAAAACAGTGTCTGGAGCCAAAACAAAAAAAGTTTCCTGATTTTTCATGACAGATTCACCATTCCAGCAATCAAACTCTTTAAAAAGGCCAAAGTTATTTTGCATCTGAAGGCCCCCAGAAAAAGAATAAATAAAAAGCATTGCATGGAAGCACCACACATTAATGCTTCAAACACAAAATTCTGCACTGTAAGAGAATCCTATTGAAACTTACCTTTCAGACAAAGTGCCTAACCAGATCTTAACTTAAATAATTGGGGGAGAAGGGAGTAAAGCAACAATTTTGTCAAAATAAAGACCCAAAGTATTAGGTGTCATAGAAAATGCACATGTCATTCTTCCATAAATAAAGTTGCTAAGCAGATTTACTGTGAAACAATTTATGCTGTGTTATGTAAATGGCAAAATTCTTAAGCCTGCTTGGTTGTAAAGAACAAACCTGTGAAAAGAATCCATTTTTACCACCAGTCACACCATACATTTAGCAGGTGTCTATTTTACCCACAAGCTTTGCAGACATGCAAATAAATACATAAAATGCCAAATATATCAGCTATTCTAACAATGTTTTTCTCCTTTTTTTTTTTTTTTCCTAAATAAAAGAACAATTGCTTTATTAGACCAGGATGGATGTCCCTTTCCAATTTCTTTATAATCAAACAGAAACTTGGCAGTGAACCAAAGCATTCACTCTTCAGAGAACAAAATGTTTTAGTTACTACTTAGCTACTCCTACTTTAAAAGACTCCTATCAAGGACTCTATCAAGTATACCATGAAGTATACTCATTATAGAGAATAAGCTTCTCTGCTGGCCTTTTGCTAACCAACTGCACAAGCAACACTGAAAAGCGGGTTAGAGAACCCCAGATATAGCTGGTTAGAATCAACAAATCAAGATAAAATAGCAAGCATTCAACAAAGACAAAACTATGAGTGAACTAGAAGATATAAAACAAAAATCTAAACTGAGGAGGCTGGAAGGAATATGGAACATAAAAAGAGGTGACAGGATGATGGGGAGGGAATAGGATGTGAGAGAAAAAGATTCAAAAAAGCAAGAGCAAAAGGAGTAAAAACTGATTTCAAGGAGCTGAAAGCGTAACACTGACGCGTTTGAAACCAGAAGGGCCATTCACTTGCCACTGGGCCTTCGGGTATGAATTGAGGAAAGAAAGTTAACAAACTGGGTGAACTGAACCGCGCTTTTGTTTACAGGTATGAAAGCAGATAACAAGTGTTAAATGAGCAGCATGACCACCAGTTACCCCTTGCATGGCATGTCTGTCAGTCACGTTATAGCTTTCAGTATCTATGATTAGCCATGACTGCTGAATGGGTACTTCCCTACATTTTCTGATATTAGCTCTGCTCCCTCAATCGAAAGAGAAAATCACAATTAAAGCCTTCCGCCCCTCCCCGAATTTCAAACAGTTGTAACAGGAAAATCAGTCCATCTTTCAGTTCATTCCTGCTACAGGCCCAGTATTTATTTTCCATGCACATCCACAGGAACAAAAATGTCAAGTGTTCAAATGTCTCTGAAAAGGTTGACTGCAGTCATAACTGGACTGTTTTGAAGCCAATGAAAGGATAAGAAATAATTCTTCCATACTTGCTTGGTCTATACAGAGGTGTCCAAAACAAAGAATGGGTTGAAGGTAGGCAGAAGATGCACTGCTGACGCAATGAGAAATAAAATGCCTACGGTTCAATTGATTACGCTGTCATCACACATCTTTGATACCAATATTTGAATTCAAAACTAGCACATGTTCTTCTGCCTACCCAGATGAAGCAAATGAAGAAACCAGGCAGCACAGAGGCACAGGCAAAAGGTGCTTCCCTGACCGCTGACATCTGACTGGGGCACACCTACGGAGCCACCTGGTTTGCTGGGCATCTAGGAAATCAGTGCACCTGCTAAGCACAGAGAAACAAGATCCAAACAGCAACAGCAATCTGCTTTGGTTTTGATCTGAAATTTCACGACTAAAAGAGCCAGAAGAGATTTCTTTCCACCAGGAGTATTTTTCTTCCATTCCCATGGCTGTCGGCTAGCATTCACCGTTACTGCTCAGCCTTTGTGATCTGATCCCAGACTGAAGTTTCCCCTTGCAAAAATGAAGCAAATGCAAGGTACTGCCATAAAACCCAGTCTTTCAATCAAGACATTGCACAGTGGCTAATGCAAGATTGTTTATTTAAGGGTGTTGTTTTTTTAAGTTAAACAGTTTCTGAAACTGTTATGGATTGTTTCTTTAAGAGGGGGGGGAGGGGGTAAGTTAAATGGGTCCTGAAACTGTTATGGGTGTTAGATTTCTAATCTTTTTAGTTATTTCTCACTGATCACTAGGGATGATTGGCTGGCAGACGGTATCGATCAGCCTGAGTGCAAGGATTTGCACAGTACTGTATTTCCAAAAAATGTGCGGTGAATATTCAAGGCTTTACCCTGACTGGGTACCCTAATTAGACTGTCTGATTGGATCTTGTCTTCTGTTTTCAAGCTGTTCACTAGCAGCAAAGGTGTCACTCATTTCCAGACTCGCTTCAAGTAAAAGAAAAACTTCAACATGTATGAGAAAGAACAGCACCAATAGAAAGTGGGACGTACAAATTAATGAAGATGAAAATTCTTAATAAATAAAAATAAGCTTCCTGATTTATTTCTATCTTATGTTTTCCCCCATTTACTCTCTGCATGCAAGTAAAGTTACTGTCTCCATTTCCCACCAATAATTCATTTATGTTTATGAAGCCGAGAGGCTCCATTTCAAATTCTAAAATACAACAGAAACTAAAACTTATTGTAATTATTGCAGAAAAGGCATGAACAGATATTATAAAAGAAGGTGGCTGTGAAGTGGAATCCATGAGAGAAGAATTAATACAAATTAGAAACTGATTTACCCCTCAAAAGTTTGTTGGGCTGCTTGGTGAGGCAGATGGGGTGGTATTACTTATACCTTTGCATTTAAAATTTATTTAAGGGCATTTTCAGCTAACATGTCATGCCTGCTTAAACAATGTGTTCACTTTTTGTATTGCAAAGCATTTGTTATAGTGTCTCTAAATTTAAATAAAATACTGTACCCATTCAGTGCCTGAGCCTACATAAAGTCTTAATGGAAATAAAGTAGAACCTTTTATTGTCATTAATGTCTTTAAGGCATTCCTGATAACAGAGACACTAACTTTTCCATTTACTGATACCTTCAGGTCTCACCTGCCAGAAAAAAACTTGAAATCATCAAATAGGTATTTGGCCTTCCAATTTGCTCAGTTTAAAGTACAGTTAATACCTCATTAAAAACAAAACCATAAAGCAAAACAAACAAAACCCCCACACATTTCTGGTTTGACTGCTTCCAATAAATGCAAAGTTATAAAAGGAGTCTGTCATTTATAAAAGGGAGTAGACTTCACTTCTAATGCAAGAAGTAAACTTCGATTTCAGGGGAAATTTACCCTGAGACAACTGTATTAGTCAATACATAAAATAATGACAGTTCCTAGGGAGTAAGGGAATTAGAGATTAGTGATGTATCACAGGCTGCCAGAATTAGAAACACAGGGGCTAGAAGAAATTTTATTCTGAGCAATAAGTTCAACTAACCTGGAAATTCTCTCTCTCTCCTTCTT
>VZTL01036263.1:32061-83285 GCA_013400535.1 Scopus umbretta
CTCCAGCTCCCTCTGATTAATAATTATTGTAGGGGTTGGGGGGGGGGTACTGAAGAAGCTCCATTATCAACTCTTCCTGCCCTTCCAAGAGGCTTCGCTACTCCATTCAAGGTTGAACCATTAAAAATAATAATGCCACTGCACATAGGACAGTTTGTTATTACCTTAGCTGTTCTGTTTTGGTGCCAGTTCAAAGAAAGGAGGGGGACCTGGAGGAAAAGAAAAAATAAGGCTTTTTGCGCCATGTGGAAATGGACACCTTTTTGCTGGAACTTGCTTAAATAAAACACTTATGTGCTAGGACATTTTCTAATCAGCTTCACTTCAAGGCTCCCTCCCCGCCTCTCCTTCTTCTCCCTCCTTCATGAAAGCATGCAAAGAGTCCTGTCCTAAAGAAATATGTCCCAGTACATAAGGAGGCAATCATCTGTACCTTCAAAAGATGATGTCAATGATGGAACTGTTAGTTAAATTCTGTTGTACTATTGACATCTTAATGCCACAAACACAGCTGGTACGAGATCAGTAACGTAAACAGCCGAGTTCAAATTAATCTCTTTGAACGTCACCGCTGAGCTGAAACCTCTGTTTGACAGTCTAAACTGCCAACTTCTTCTCCCAGTTACACAGTAGGCTAAATGTGAAAAACAAGCACCCTGCTAATGCGAAAAGGTTTCACATGTAGCAAGGAAATTTAAGCTCTGGCAACCATTTCAAGCACAGCTCTTCCTCTTTGCACACATGTAGTAGTTTGCATTACCACATATGCTGTTAACTAATTTACTCATTTATTTAGATTTTTACAGCACTTATCCCATGCTCCAAGTGCTTTTAGAATTATTTAAACATTCAGTGCAACACTTAACATTTAAATTTACAATTCAGTTAAGAATACTTAGGTTATGGTAGAACAACCAAATTTAAAACTAATTTACTCTACCAAAGCACCCTCACAGAAAACCCACAGGGAGTTAAAGCTATCAGCCCAGCTCTATCCCAAATGTCTGCCTGAAAAGCCTGAGGAAGACAGGAAAGGCATGCAAGCCTCTCTGCCACTGGAGCTCAAACCAATATAGGCTCTGAAGACTAGGGAAGACAACTATGTTCCAGGATCAGAAACCCATTAAGAAAGTGCCCTGCCAAACACTCTATTCCTTTAAAAGCCAATTCCAGCCATTCCGTCAATGGCTTACCACATCCCAAACTACTTCATCGGGAGTTATAAATCTGCATCTGCTGAAGTTCATGTCAGCTGTCTCCTATGAGCGCAAGGTGGCTCAGGGTTTATACCCACAGTCAAGCTACCATGGCTAAGCAAGTTACCAGAGATCAGTTGAACCCAGATAACTCTTTTTGAGTGCCCTTATAGCCCATCATAAATATGAGGTAATTCAATTTAGCCTGCAATGAAAATAGATTAAGCTAAGTCAAATCACCTTACATTTGTCAAAGGCGAGGAGGACACAGGCGGACTGTTTCTGCAGCTTAGCTGATGCATGGTAACCCGTTAAACTGCAGTAACTCAATTGCAGGTCTGAGCCTTAAACTGCAGTCACTCAGAGGGGCTGAACTTCTTGACATGAAGCATGTCACTTTTCAGTAGATTTTTTTTCACTAACCTTAACAATTACAGGTGACCATATTAAGAACCAAAGTCGTGCCCCACGGTTTACCTGAAGGTTGATTTAACCAGATGTGCAAATGCTCGCACCAGACCGCACAACTGAATTAAACTTCAAACTAGAAGTTTTTAGGTCTTCTTCCCTTACTATTGAAATGCTCCCACTGCCAATTTAAGAAACTTTCTTGGGCCACAGGGTACAAAGAACTGAATGCAAAGCTCTCGAGGTAGCGCAGAGTTTGTTTAAAGCTGCACTGCAATCGCAGTATTACAAGGACAAGAATTACAGGAGTGATGGGAAGAAAGGAGGAAATGAAATTAAGGGCTAAGGTCTGGAAATTGGGTCTTTTCTGTCTGATTATGTAATATTTGTTGATATTTTCAGGGACTGGATGACAAGGAATAACATAGGTATCCAGAGATCTGTATTTTCTACATGACAAAGCATAGCGGGAAGGCATGTACTGCATATAAACAGTAGGTGATTTTCTGACTATTATCCATTTTCCTAATTATTTCCACATCAGATTTCCCCAAAATGTCTGAAATACTCTTGATCCAATTGACTGAGGTTTCTATGTCACCCCTACCACTGTAGTATGGGATTGCTTCCATGCAGTGCAGAGATAAAATCCATCACAAATCAGCCCCTAGAAATCTCAGGATATTTCATGCTTGATCTTTGCCATTTCCACACTTTGGACCTTCTACGCACAGCCCCTGTCACTCCTCTTCTTTGAGCTTCTCCTGTTTTCACCTTACAAAGCTCCAGCTAACCTCAGTTTCCATTTCATTTTTAGGTTTAGTCATGCCGTCTCCTGCCTGAGACCCCAGCCACCAAGAGAAGTAGTTCCAGGCTTCTTCTTGTACGGATGGCAGCCACGTCCATGGTGGCTTTTCAGTGGCATGCAGGTGTTCACTTTGCTCAGGAATGGAAATCTCACAAACCATGGCAAATCATAGCAGCACGGTAAGATATGTGTGTAATTACCAAAGCCTGAAGGACCCACTGGGGAGAGAAAGGAAACGAAACCATCTAAACCAGGAAGTTTTTAGTGAGTTTAGCCCAGGGCGGAGGATGAGACCTGAAGCCTCTCTCCAGAGAGTGCAGCAGGGAGCAATGTTTTTCCAGCAGCTCAGCTCTCACCGCCTTCCCTGAGGCCAGCTTGTCCCTGAAGTGAGACCCTCGGACCGAGGGTGCCGGCAAGGCCACCGGGGTCAGCTCTTTCTGGGAGATGTCTCGCAGCTTGCCGTGGAGGCTCGTGCGGCTGGCCTTCCCCTGACCCTTCCCCTCCCCGACTGTATGCCACAATTAGATTTCACTAAAAGGCAAAACCTCTCTTCCTCCCTTTCACCGTAGGGGTCCTGGGGAGGGGGAAGGGATAGAAACATCATCTACATGGAAAATAATTTCCTGCTTGCCAGCGTATCTTAAATTGATGCAGCCAACAGCATTCCTTGCAAACGTTAAATTAATTTGGAAAGTTTTCATGTATTGTTCCTTACCATGAAAAGCACTCATCACTTCTCGCTGGCTATCTGCCCTGCCTAGGAAGAGGGAGGGAAGTTTAACAGGCCACGGCAAAAACGTTCACGAGGCTGCAGCCTGTGGCTTAGCAGGAGAGCTGGGAAATTCCTATCGCCCAAAATATTGGGCAGCAATGACAGCTTTGTCTCGAATGCAGAGAATTCCGAATTTATTAATGCTGCTGCACCAACTGTGAAAGGAAGATTGAATTGTCCTTAAAGGAAAATAAAGGTAAATAATGATGTTCTTTCGGCTTCACACTTACTTAAAGCCTGCTTAAAGGTTCGGTATCTAAAAGCTCTCCGGACTAACAACTGTATAGGTATGGAAAACAATATTATCAAAATGTCAAAAGAACCTAGAAATATTTAAAAACCTAATAAATCATCTTCTGATTAGTTTGAACCATGCATGCAAAATTGTACCAGGTTTGCTTAAATGCTATAAGGAAGCAAGAATGATTCAAATTAAATTCTGTAGAGCAAGTTGCTTTCTTTGTTCTTTTAAAAACCACTGTATTGTCAAAATTTGATTCTATACTATATTTAATTTTCCATTGCTGCTTTACCTCGCTGTAGATGCCTCCAAGTGTAGCCAGTGTCTCTTCCAGTGCCTCTCAAGTATTAGGTCTATTTATTTTTTTAAATTATTGAACTTGCTCACACTTTCCCCCTGCTTTATATTTCAGAGGATGCTATTACATATTAAGCCATTCTGTCTTTTACCTATCTAGTAATTTTGATTTTTTTTTTCCTTTCCTCCTCAGAATGGATTTTTTTGTTATTAAATCCACATTCCACATCACCCTGCTAAGTTGAAGATTGACCTTTAATTTCATTTTGCTTTTAGGCTTCCATTTCCTTCCCTAAAAACTATTTTTGGTATTTCATTTCTAATTACAAGTGAGTCTGAGTTGCAAAAAATCTCTGACCTTCTAACCTCCTGAGCATTTGGATCCAGAGGTTTGGGCAGCCGCAGCCAGATTGACCAGCTGTGAAGACTGGATCTAGACCCAGGCTGTGATTCCAGTTGCCTGAAGGTCACAACTTTGGGAACTAGCGTTTCCATGAAAGTCATTACTTAGAGAGGGCTCAGCTACTTTATTCTAAAAAGCTTACAGTACACTAACAAGAGGACATGACTGTTTTTTCCCAGCGACTACCCAATTCCATATAAGAGAGAAAGGTCTCCTGGTTCATCCACTCAGGAACTAGAGTATTGCCTCATAAAACAGACCCAGAACTCCCTTGTTATTGCTTAAGTCATTCACTGAAGTTTAATTATGAGACATCATGAAAAGAAGCATTTTAAAAGCCCATTTTTAAAACTGGCCTCAACAACACTTACAAGAGACTAGATTAGGAGACAAAACAAAACAGCCGAAACAGCGATATATCTCCTCTATTCTGCAGAATGGAGAAGTCTCCTTCCAGGTGAGGGCCCGTGTTAGAAAGCCACAGGATCGGCAGAGCTGCATTATTGTTCGTCTCATCACTCCAGACAATGTTTGCTGTCTAACCAATTCTAAAATACTAATTAAAGTAGGAGGTAACTCCCCCTTCCTAATCTCAGATTTTTCACCACATCTGCTAAAAAGGTACAGCACATATTAAACATATGTGTTTAATATGTTCAACATCCTAAATGATCTTTCCCACTTTTCACTCCCCCAAGTTGCACCACCACATGCAGATGCCTCCTCCGGAGGTATTAATGGGCTTGCTCGCTTTTCTGACCCATGCTTCAGGCCATAACGTGGGTAGCTGCCTTTTCCAAACAGGGATTTTTCAATTCCTGCTTTGAAAACAGAGCTTGTGCCCGTCCCAGACCAAGGAACAAAGTTGGAAAGATCACTCTCCAATCTTTCCATTTAAGACTTCTTAAGAATAATCCAGTCCTAAAGACAAATAAATAACAATAGCCACAAAGGAGGCATGCTCTCCTGCTTTCCTTGTCCAGTTCCACAGCAAGGATTTCCAAATTGGGCTTACCTAATTTGAGGTGACCAGGAAAACCGTGAAACACAGATTTTAATAGCACACTCTGTCAGGTATATAGATCAATCACAGGCACAAAGAAAAACATATTCATAGCTTTGTAGATTAATTAACTGAAGGTTACTTGCTATTAGAGGTGGGGGAAAGACACTTCAGCAACCATATTGATTTCCTGCGTACACCTAAGCGGCAGTAACAATTTTGCTTCACCAGTGAGGGCCTGACCTTCAGCCCTAGGTTTGCTTTCCCAGAGTGCCCTATATAACATCAAATGATGATACACGATAACAGAAAGAAACAAGAAATTTCTTAAGAGGCCCCAAGTGCTTGAAGGTTTTCAGGAAATAACTCCTCAAATGTAGGTTGCCAGCTTCTCCTTAAAAGAAACAATTTAATATTCTGGATTGGCATCATCATGCCAAGGCCCAGGTAAATCTCAGAGATGCTCATCTGTCTTGAGGCTCTCAAATACTACTCAAATCTCTGGAAAAATCAGTAGAGCAAGCAAAGAATATCTCCATCCTTTCATAACTAAATTGCAAGAAAAAAAGGAGGGGGGAGTGTCTGCAAAATCATTAATTAAAGGGGAGAACATTTGCCATTTTCTCTGTGTCCCAAGGTATATATACCACTAGAGAATTAACCCTGATTTTTTTTTTTAAATACAACATCAATTTTGAAGCTTGCCTGCTTCACTTTTCTAGATGGCCTATTGCAGAAACTTTATTCCTAACCAACTTCTGGCGTAAACTTAAGCTAATGAGTTTTGTTGGGTGCATCACATGTTAGGTGAAAGGCTAACAAGATGAGTGTATTAAGTATGTCTGATCAAGTTTAAGAGTACAGCAAGGCAGTAGCAGAAAAGACATGTCCTGTGACTATCACATGCAAAATCCACCCCCAGCCACTCCTTCCCAATAGTAGCCCTGGTCATGCAGAAGACCATGCTCACAAATAATCAGAGAGGACATTTGCCATGACAGCTGATTGCTGAATAAAAGCAATTTATTTTGCTTTAGTTTGCTGAGTAAGTGCAAACTAACCAGAAACCCTGAAGATTCCAATCTCCAATGGACCTATTTCAGGAAGGTGACGTGGATATTTTTGAGGGTAATATTTTAAGCATTTGGAAGGGGAAAAGTCGATCACTGCCATGTATATTTTCCATCCATGTATTTCTTGTATCAGAACATCTGGCCTGGGTAAATTTGTTAACCAGAGTGTTCACTGCAGAGCTAAGCTAGAGATGGAGAGATTTCTTTGTACCCAAGTCACAGCCCTTTAAACGAGATTTGAGCATGGTCTCCTGAACATGCAATGCCTGTGTGTTTCCTTTGTATGTGAATCAGGTAGAAGTCCACAGGCCACATTAACTGGATTGCAAGCTTCTAGTAATAACCAATAGGCACCCTGTCCCTTTGTGCATACCTGCAAGGAAAAATGGTATTTATCTGTAAAACCTCTATCCCACATTTTAAAATCTTGCTACTTACTGAGATTAAATCTTACTGTCATTGTTTCTAGAAGCTATCAGGCCTTGTTGGGAAAGGAGTTATCTTGCTTCTCGAGTCTATTCTCTGTGCGAGAGATGCAGTTTTGTGGAGTTGCAAATCAGAAGTTAAAAAAAAAAATAAAATCATCAATCCATCAGGATTTTATGAAACCAGCTAAAAGGTGACACAAATAAGATGCATTGCTTTAGTAAATGAATAGAAAACAAACAAAGGAAATGCTTATCTTCCTGTTTTAATATGTTACTTCACTTTTCTCTAATATTTAAAATCTGACCACCTGCAAAAGATTATCAAGAGTCTCTGTGGATTTGCAGGAATGCTTGCAGTACTTGGAGCAAACGAGATACTCTTGCTAGCACACACTACTCCCTGTCATTCAGGATGCTAACAGCGAGAGACAGGGCCATCAGCAATGCAATTGTTATTATTTGGTAAAGACTGGTGGTGACTTATGAGTTTCAGAATGTGGCTTCCTCATTTGTTTAATGTCGAGAGATTACAGTTTCCATTTACTATGGTTTTATAACACGCAGGTGGGAAAAATCTCTTTTCCAAAAGCCTGTCAGTAACTGGTGCCAGAGCTGAAATATTTCTGTTCGATTCTTGCAAAGGAACCTATGCCATATTTGGGTACAGCACAAGGTCCAGATCCCATAACCAATGCCTGCCGCCAGCTGCTGCCACGGGCTCGGATGCAGTGCCCATGGATGGGGCTCACTGGCCACATGCCGCGGGCAGTCGGAGAAGAGCCAGGCTGAGAACAGCCTCCGGTGGGCTGCTGGGGCGCAGCCGACGTTGGGTGGAGGCAGCTGGGAGAACGGTAGGACTGCCACACTCTCGCAGCCCTCCAACACGACTCCTGGCTGCCTTCCTCTCTCGGCTTCCCCACTGCTGAGGGGGATAAATAGATTATTTCCTGATTTTAGAGGGGTCCTGCACCGACAAACACCGATGTCCTGGAGAAGAGATCCATCTGTACATTAATCTTTTAGAAGGTTGGGGAGGGTTTTACAGATTGCGAAATGGAAGGTCTGAATTGCAAGACATTTGAGGCACAGGCCCTTCCAGCCTCTTTCCCCTGGATAACTGCAGCCTGACAGCGCGGCAGGAGAGATGGCTTTATGTGGGTGCCCCCACCACTGCTATGCCTCTGTTCCACTCACCCATGTGGTGCCAGCCTCCTGGCTCCAAAACCAAGGCTTTGGTTCTGGCGTTCAGGCTGAGCTGCGTCTTCAGTGCCTCAGCTCTACATTGCTTCAGATCAAAACCAGTCTGTTGAGCAGGCTGGCAGCCGAAAATCAGTTTACCAGAAGGTAAGGGTGGGAAGGTGGCTACGGGGCTCTGCTGGAGACAATGTCACCCCATGCTGCTTGACTGCCTGCACTCCATTTACTCCCTCAAGAAGCAGAGCTGGCAGCACAGTAGTGCCTGTGATGCAGCATGGAGGTGGGAGATAGGATGGGGCACTAACAGGGTTGCTGTTAGTGGACCCTAAATAGGGCAAGTTAGTAGGACAGGACAAGTTTTAGGCAGGAAAAAAACCCAGTCTCCACCAAGGGAGGTGCATTCTTTCTTCATGGGAGGAGAGAAAGCAGACCCTCCCACTAGAAGCAAAAGCTCAGCACAGGCAAGCAAGGAAAATTTCCATGTTGAATGGGTCCCCAGTAACATTTGCAGAGAGTGGGCACATGGAGGTGAAGACACGTAACACGTGCTGGAATGCCATGTGGCAAGGACAATGAGGGGACTTGCAGTCTGATGTTACCCTACAGACACTGATGGGTGAAAATGGACTTTGTGCTGAACAGGCCCCAGCTAAGGGATGTCTGGTTGTGTTTGGTTTGTTACTGTGAACCAACAATACAATATTGGGAGAGTGAGCTTGGGGTTAAATTCAAAATGTTTTAAAATCATGCTTCAAGTTGAATTCAGGTTCAAGAAAAATAAAACTGAGGTGGGAGGGTTAATAGTAGGGTTGTGTGTTTCATGTCCCTCCCTTCTTCCTCACTCATATTTGCTGTTATTATTAACGGTACCAATGTGAAATCTATGTTCTTAGCACCACTTTGAAAAATTGACTGCTGTGAGTTCCCGGTATACCTTGAATGTGAGTATGTAGGCATACGGTTAGGGGACTTTGAATCTTTGTTTTGAGATCTGCTTGTATTGTCCAGCTTTGCACGGTCACAATATCAGCCGTGGCATGAAACCAGAGTGACGGAGGGGCCAGTCTGGAAGACCCTGGATCAGCTTAGTGAAAAAGTCTCCATGCTAGAGTAGGGGGCCCAAGCCAAAGCAGTCTGATTCCCCTAAGCCCCCAACTCCAGTGAAACTATGATGCAGGTGATGCAGCTGATCTCAACTAAAAACCTCAGATGAAATCTGAGGCTAATCTTAGTCACATCACCAGCAAAATTCTAAATACAGGCTTTCATTTGTCCCTCCTCACCAGAGTCTAAAGGTGCAGTGTATTTAGTATGATTTTTCTCACCTCTATAGACTATGGAGATACTATTCCACCCCTTTCTTCCAGGCAGGGAGCTGGTGCATACTTCCCTAGGGAATTTACCCAGCGTAACACAGGTAGTTCGTAAAAGGGCAAGGAGCTCCGCTGAGTCCTGTGCTTATTTGCCAGACCATTTCTCCTCTGTAGTTATGAGAAGGGTCAAAAAACGTATTCAGATTTCACAGCCTTGGCTCAGTCCCAAAGATGACTGCAGAACACAGTAGTTTCACCCAATGAGAATTGGCATTTTTTCCTTTACTTTTTAACACTAAAGCTTCTTTCCCATTGCTGTTTGTAAAGTCCGTGGAGGGATGCATACACACACTGATCTAAACTGCAGGTAAAAGTTGAGAGCAAAGTACGGGATTTAATGTTCTACCTCACAGACCTTGTCAGCCGGTGTTAGTCCAGCCTTTTGGGTATGGGTGATGCCCTTCATTAGCAGGGTAACTGGAGCCCATCATAGCTAGCTTTGAGATAGAGAGGGCAACAAAACCATTTTATTTGCATGCCAGGAGATGAAGAGATCTTCCTACTAATTTTAAGACCTGCTGAGGCAGGGATAGTTCACTTGTGCCTTAGAAAAAATAATCTTTTTAATTTGAAAAATAGTTACACACACAAAGGAAGAAAGAAAACATGGCTTAATGTACTTTCTTTTTAATTAGGTTGAAACAGACTGTCTATCCCTTCCCCCATATAGAAAATTCTGCAGTGTGTTTAATTATATCTCACATTTATTCTAGGCTTTGTGTCCAAAGATATCCTAAGTCAAAGTAGAAAAATCACTTCACCCATCACTGAAATTCAGTCACATCTGGGATGAAGAATGGCAGTCAAGGGGACAGCTAGTACACAGTAACCTTGGCCAAAAACCCAGGTGCAGAAATCTGCTACCACCAAAAGTGCCATGGGACCTAGCTTTTAAAGACTTTCCCACAGTAAATTAAATGAAAGTGTATTTATCTGCTTCAGCAAAATGAAATGTTGAGTTGACTCAGCCAAGCCTCAATCTCTCCGTTTAGGCACTGGGCATTTCAAGCATAATGCAGAAAACACCATGCTCTTGCACTTCCAGCTTATCGCAATGATAGAAAAAAAGTTGTAACAAAGCAGTGACCAGGTAAGACTTCGAATTTCTCCAGAACTTGGGCTCTCCAAAACCGGAAGGTGATGGCAAATTCAGAACTTGTATTCCCCCTATTACGTTTGCTCATCCACACCCTGCTACCAGTCAAAAAAAGGAAGATCGCTTTTGTCAGTATTAGGACAGAGACTCAGGTTTATCTGGCACAAGATACCAATACAGATAACAAACATGCTAATTCATTGTTAGTTCAGTGCAATATTATTCACCACACCAAATGAGCCATTTACAAATTTACTTAGACACTTATGCATATAAGATTCTTCTGAACAAGAGGTTCTCTTGTTTCAATAAGTTTGTGGTGGGAAGAAAGGTGGTACTAGCCTTTTGAGCACAGTTAGCAGAAGTACAGATAATGGGCACTGCGACATTACTGGTTTTTCTTACAAACACCAAATTTTTTTCCTTCCATTTTTTTTAGGCCCTGGAACGACAGAATTTCATTGGAAAAGCAGATTTAATAAGTGATTAGAGGGTAATCACTATTCTCTTGTAATATGCAAAGGGCAATTTTGGGTTGTGAGGTAGTCTGTGGGTCATATGAATTTAATTGTCATATCCAGAGACTTATACCACATTAAGTGTATCCCTAGTGAAACAGCAGAGTTGTAAATCTGTGAGATAGATAGATATATACATATGCACTATTTTATAACAGAGCTATGGGAATAGTCCATTACCTATAAAATAAAGAAACAACGTTAAATATGCCAAATCAATTTCCTCATGAAGCCAGCAACAAATACTTAGCTAGTTACTACAAGAGACTCCAATGTTCAGCTCAGGTTCCACGCACTGTCTCCCTTTCCACCATTTTAGCTAGTGCTTGCAATGCCTATATAAAAAGTGTTAGGTTAAACAAACCATCTTGGAAGATATGTGAGGATAAAATCATGTGTTAAGTTTCTTTGCCATTTTTCTTTGAAAAAATCTTTACAGTAAGGGGAGCTAAAGTAAGCAGAGAGGGACTGCCAGATTGCCTGTACATAAAAGCCACGCTGACCATCTTCTTTGTGAACTTGGGGATCTGAAGTTGAAATCTTGACCCACTTGAAGTCATTGGGGATTCTGCCATTGATCTAAATGGGATTCTGAATCCTCTGTGGGCTACAACCTGACTCTTCTGCTGCTCACCCAGTGACTTTCCACTCCATTACCCTATAGCACTACTGAAAGCAGAGGAGTCTCTAATTTTCCACCACCCACAACTCAGCGTTTGCCCTGAAAACTTCCTTTTTTCTCTGTCGCCTTCTGGAACTCTGAGACTATCTCCCTCTTCCTGAGTTATGGTTTACGTAAAAGGAGCTCAGCTAGATAACATAAAAAAGCAGTTTTCAGATACAACAACACACCAGTTTGTCAATACAAGTCCTGAGATAGGAATCTTAAGGGTCTTTTAGCGGGCATTGCTGGAAAGACAACATTTGCCATTTCACGGCAATTACAGTACTGTGATATCACCACTTCTACCTATGTAAAGGTATCAGTTACCTCAGGTATCGAAGCAGAGTGTTTGAGAAGTGTTTGCTGTAACGAGAGAGAGTAAAACCAGTGACTGAAGAGAAGGGTGCTTTCAAGAAAAAAGGCCATGGTGCAGTCTGAAATCTAGTAGGTCACTGCCACTGCAGACTTAATGCAATTTTTTTTGCATTATTGTTATTATTTTAGCGTAAGGCCTTGAGCTGAGACCAGAACTGCAGCCAGGATTTTCAGCCTTAACCCTGAATTTCCTGGCTTTTATGAGTTTAAAGCCAGCCCTTAATGTTACTCAAACATAGCCCTATGTAGCTGAATCGATTTAACAGTGTGCTTTAACTACATGGAGGATCTCCATAGCAGTTACTTCAAGGGGCTCAAAAGCAGCCCACTTCCACTCACAGAATTCCAAGGCACCCTTTCAAATGTGCCTCCCAATAACGTGCTAATTCCTGGGCTCCAGGGGCAGCCACTTGCACAGGAGGCCTATGCTAAATGTTATTCGTAGAATAGCAGAATAACCTCCTGGTTATCCTTTTGGACAAACTGAAAGTTATTTGGGGCACGTTGTTTTGCACAAGAGGACAGCAATGCCTACCTCACATTTTGCATCCTTTTGGTCTTTAACGAGCAGATCTAACGTTTGCAAGCTGAAGCTACTTGAAAAATAACACCAGTTTACCAAGGCTGAATCTGGGGGCATAGGGTGGTCTCCAAGCATTGAATGAAGCACCAGGTTATATACATTGCACAGGACGTGGCAAATACATTATAGACATGCAGCTTCAGGTAAATGCGAATCGATTTAATATTTCTATTTGGAATCTTCCATGCTCAAACCCCTTAATTATTAGAGGCTGACCTACATCAAAGTTTTCTTTCTTGTTTTAAGTAGCATTCTGCAGACAGAGATAACTGTTCAAAAATGACTCCACAGTAAAGAAATTACTTGAACTATGGTGCTACAGATATTAAGCATTAAAAATGAGCAGCTGGCTATGTTTTTCTTTCAACAAACCTCTTGCTTCTTTTTCTACTGGGTTTTGTTTTGTTCTAGCATCTAGTTATGTATTTTGTGAGCATAAAGCAATCTCGCATGCTGTAAGGCCGAGTGTGTTTAAAACACAAATCATGATTCAGAACTGTAGTGTGGAGAGTTGAAGCTGATCGTGAAGCTGATAATTATTGGCTTTGGCTTCTCACTGCTTATATCTGAAAACATAAGCCTCATTTAAAAAGGGAAGGTTGTCCTCTGTAGAAATAAAACAACTAATTCAGAAGTGGCCTAATGCTTTAACTCAGCTGAAGGTACTCTACATGGTATGTACACATGAACAGAGTACACACGATCAAATGGGAGCACTTCTAGGTCTCTACACCTGATTAGCTAAATGCCACAAGAGCATTCTGCTCTGTTGTGGAGTCCCAGGATAGAAAGGCTTGGTTGCTTTTGCAAGTAACGAGAAAGGAGGAGGGAGGGGACCATGGTCCTCCAGGAAGATGGAATGACTAAAGGGTATTCTTGAAAAATGTTATAAATGTTGCATTTAAATACAGAAGTCTTAAATTGCAGAGCTGGTCCATGTAATAGAAGGATCAGTAATTTTAAAAGAGTGCCAGAAATGAGCCAATTTCACAAGCTATTTGAAGGATATTTTCATGTAACTTTTGGCCAAAGCAATGTTCCAAAAAGTCTGAAAATTGAATCCTAATTAGTTACAAGGATCCCCCTGGCTCGAGTTGACTATTATATTGTGTTCCATGCTCCTGAAGCAGATGAGAGCCATCACACCTTGCCAACATATGACAAGGAGAAAGGTAAACTCACCATGCCATTGCTTTCAGAAGAGTTTAAATCAAGAAAAGAGAAAATTACACAAATCTTGAAGGAGAATTGCCATTCTTTCCACATAATAACAGTCATCTGGGATAATATGCCCGTATTTCACTTGTCAAAGCATGCTGTTTACTGTTTGGTCTTTTAATAGTGAATTTAGTGAACATTAAGAGACATTAAGGCAAAGCAAGCATTTTTATGTTATATCAGCTCATTCCCCTGCCCCTCAATACACAGGTCTTTACATTTCTTTGTGTGTTCTGAAGAGACCTTATACATCTTTCCATATAGGTTAAGCTGACACTGCAGAAATGAACACTACCGATTTAAATCTTTATTAAAAAATAAATGTCTCAAATACTAAAACTGCCTATTCATAAAATGGAGACTTTTCCTCTTGCACGTGCTGAATAGGTTTGGGGGTTGCTCTGGGGACAGGACCATTCTTTGAGTTTTTGGTTAGTGTTCCCTCCGGCCCCCTGTGAATTTTATCTTGTTGTTCTATAAGAAATGAAATGCTAATCTCAGCTCCACCTCTATTGGGTCATCTCCAGGTCAGCAGATTAAAGAAATCAGTGGAAGAATGAAGACAGTCTACTCCAACTGCAGGGCAGGATGACCCAGTTATTAATCAATCTGATGGCAGCATTTGAACAATGACAGTCATCTGTCAGAAAGCAGGAGGTGGCTCCTCATTAACACACCACTCACCTGCCCTGAGCTACAACTCTTTTATAATAATATCTATCATTCACCTCCAAGGTGTTGCTTCTTTCTCTGGTAACATGAAATAACAGACGCTATTTTCTGCCCCCTCCCTGGTACTTCATTTTCTTGGAGCTTACTCAACCTGCATTGCCTTACCAAAAAAAAAAAAAAAACAAAAAAAACCACCACCAAAAACAAAAAACAACACACCACAACAAAACCAAACCTAAACAAGCAAAAATACCCAAGCAAAAGCAGGGAGACCAAAACTACTTCTAACCAATTTTCTAAGACTTTCAAGCCTTCAGATTAAAATAAGTAAACTAAGTGAGTTTCAAACACCATTTTTAACACAGTAACATACCATGGTTATAAATTGGCCTCTTTCTTCCAACTAACAGGTCAACCCATATTTCTGCCAGTCTGATTTCACCACGACTGTCCCAGCAGGTTCCCTCACACCAGCTTTATACTGTCATATAGCTTTTAGAATTACTCTGTTTTACTCTGTCAGTTTTCAATCCACATGCAGATGTTAAGCCAAAATAATATTTTAAGCAAATAATTCTTTCATAACATACTGCTTATCAACACACTTTCTTGTTATTAGATGCACACATGTGTGGAGGTCAGGCACAGGGCTGATGACTAACCAAATGCAGCCCCAGTTCTGCCATTAGCTATGCCTAGAAACAGGCTCACAGCAATTTCCATCAGCCTCCTCGAGAATCTGACCACAAGAGATATCATTAAAGGGAAGGGAATATATAGGTAATGTAAACTAAAACTCACCCCAGCAGTTATATTCAGTATTATACACTGAACCAACAAGCTGCAAGGCACCTACAGATTTCTTGTTCCCCTGCCTTTGATTCCAGTGCTTCAATTACTGTTCGCTCTTTAAAATCTCCTCAAACAAAAAACTGGGACCTATACAGCCTTTCATTAAAGAAAATCCCCATGGTGTTGGTTATAAGCACAGCGGGTACTATAATTTTAACCTAAAGGTCCTACCCACCCTACCACTCCACATAACCTGCTGCTTCTTCTAAGCAGCTCCCCCGACCCCTCAGCCCATGACCTTCTCCCCCCTATTTCTGTAACACCCCTGCTTCCGATTTTGTGCAGGTTATGTGAGGATAAGTTCACACATCGCAGAGGTGCTAAAAGGTTGCGGATTGTCTGCAGTGGAAGTTGTAGCACCTCTCTCAAACCTAGAGCTGGTATGAAGCAGTTCCTGAAGGACACCAAACCCCACAGTGGTCAAGGGGAAGGTTCAAGTTTCTCAGCAGTACTAGACTACTACTAATCATATAACTATGGCAATGCCCCATCACGAACCAAGATCAGAAGCCTTGGTGCTGGGAACAAGCTAGCCAGGGCTGACTATGCATCCTGAAAAGCTTGCAATGAAAAGGGACACGAGAAACAGATGAAGGAGTGAACTTCCAAACACAGCAAGCAATGCGTTTGCTGCCAACCTTACACGAGAGCTACCATGTCCTTTTGCTGGATGAGCTCGTAAAAGGAAGATCTATCCCCAGCTCTTTTGGGTCTCCTATAACAAACCCCGCCATGAACAAGTGTTGTGGTTTAACCCCANCCTTCCTCACGCAAGCCAGCCCCTGGTGAACAGACTAAGAAATGAAAGGCAGCAGCTGCTTAGCTGTCATTAGTAACAGGTAGCACCTTGTCCATGTATTTCTGGAGGAAGGCTGCAATATGGCAGTTGGACAGGAGGGAGGAATCACTGACTCCGAGTGCCCCAAAAACACTGAGCCAGACCCCAGATCCAAATCCAGATGGGCTGGAAATTTAGCAGCTACAGAAGCACTGGTATTTCTGGCCTCCTTTCCACTCCTACAGCAAGGACAGCATCTAGCAGGCTGTCTAAGCCGCTTCCAGTTCCAGTTGGGCATTACTAGCACATACTAAAATGGGGAAAAAGCTAGCTCCACAAATGCTTTCAATACTCAAAAAAAAAAGATTAATTTCAAATTTTGGAGTCCAGATAATTTTTTATTCTCACTTGCTTGTTAGCAGGCATGCATTATAGTTTTACTAAAAGGTGCAAATTCATATTTTAATTTTGGCAACAAATTAAGGCAGCATTCTCTATATTAGACTTTTTCTTAGCATTAGACAGTAGCAAAACAACACCAAAAAAACCCCAAACTTACCAAAAATATGCAACAAAACAGACAGAAAACCACAACCAAACAAAAAAATAAAAGCCAAATACAACCACATTTTAGAAACACTAGAATCACAGTCTTTCTGTCTCAACTCTGTTTGTTTAGGCAATTACATTGCCTGTTACTTACCCATAATGTTCTCCTTTTAGTTAGAGTGCTCTGCGGATGATTTGATGCTGCTAATGTCTAGTTTTCTGGGAGGAGAGAGGAGAAAGGAAATGTTACTCCTGAACTCTGACCTCCATGGATGGCTTTCTGGGGAATGCACTCCACTAATTGTCTTCTTTTTGAGCTGCAGTGGATGTAATTGCATATATAAGGCCTGTGTTTTGCTTGCGTTACTTTTTTACAGTACAGAACAGTGTGTCCACAATAGTGCATTAAAGTAATAATAATGAAAATAGTACCCATCAAGTAATTTCAGCGCTGTTACCACGCTGAGCTGTAACCACCCTGCGAGTCCTCTGCGGTTACACCCGTGCTCCATCCGCCTCCCAGCCATTAGCCCTCCGCCCTGGACGGCGGGGCGAGCAGCACCCACCTCACGATTCCCAGGTCTGCAGCTTTCTTTCCATTTAAAAGAGTATTTGGCAGCCTAGTTAGTCCTCCCTCCTCTGCTATAAGGACAGGTGCGTCTTGGCGTGCACGCATCTTCGGTACAGCGAGAACAGGAGCTCGTCAGGAAGAAGCATGGAAGCCCTGAGCTTCACCCTCCTAGGAAAGAGGAAAATATTATCATTGTGTTACAGGTGAACCATCTGATACATTTAAGTAATACACCAAGCAGTAGCACATGAATTAGTTTAAACATAACAAAGGTGGCCATGCTGTTATTGAATCTTCCTCCCACTCTGCAGATGTGCCTGCGAATCCTTCATGGCTGGCTGTTCGTGTAGAAGGGCCCCGGAAGCACAAGCTGGGGCTGATTTCTCCCCTCATAGCTTTTCCCTCCAAATAACCACCTTTTCCCCAGGGGGAAAAACCAAACAAACGAACAAACAAAACCCTTCATTTTATTCTTCCTCTTACTCTCATTTCATCTTTCTCTTGAACAGGGCTACTGTTAACATTAGTTGCAGACTAAAGGGATGTGTCTCCTATTTGGGGTTTTTTCCCCAGTGGGAAACCCTATAAATAAAAAGATTATAACAGAATATCCACCTATCTTTCCCAGTATTCTATTCCTGACTAAAGTTTTTTTCTTTATTTGATCAGGAAATTTGTATTTTAGTCCCACTTTCTCTTTTATTAATTTTGTACAAGCGTATGTTAATTTTTGTGCAAGCATACATGTATTTTTGCACTGGGTATCCCTTTTATAGTGCACATATACATGTCTAGTCTTTCTCTACATAACAAATAGTAAAATAATACATCTCCCTCTCATGTTCTTTGTGTTTTTATATATATATATGTGTGTGTCTGTCTCTGTGTGTGTGTTCATTCCCCTGTATGTATATATGTACGTATATATGGATAATATATATATATAATTGCCTGGGCTTTACAAACGGATGCCAGCAAGCAAATACCTGTCTATTGCTCTGTCAAATGTGACTTGCTGGGAAAGCTATTGGGTTTATAGAAGAGACAAACATTTCAGGCACGCCATTCTGGGGTAATGAAGCATGGCAACAAAATATACCTGTGCAACATTTGATAAAGATGAGCTGACACACCAGTCCAAATAGGTTCTTTTGTGTGTCTGCACGTGTCTACCATCATTGCTTTCATCTTAAAACAGGAAGGTAGCAATAGCAGCAGCAGCTGGCAGGAACCACAAGAGGAAGAGCAGCTCACACAATTAAACGTCATTTACCTCTGGCCTTTATTTCACTCCTCCCTCCCCCTAATTTATTATGTGTGTTCTCCATCTCTATGCAAAAAACACGGGCTCAATTTTTCTTTCTTTCTTGTGCCATCTAGCTCTTTTTGCAGGGGGACTAAACAAGACAATAGGCAAAATCCCATGGCATTTAGCTTTGGATCTTAACTTGAAATGCTTCTTAGTGGGGTTTTTATGGCCTTTATTGTTCTTTGATTAATGTAAAGCAAAATTAAGCCCTACAGTTACACATTAGTACATCAGCTAGAGAGAAGGCAAAACTGTGCTGTGTACCTCGTGTTACAGAAATCATCTTTTGTTGCGTTTAATCTTTGGAGCAAAGGAAGGGAAAAAGCCTCACCTGGTGCGGGGCCCTTTGAAGGGATGGGAAATGTAGACTTCAGCTGCGGTGCTGAGCACTGCAAGCGACCCAAGTTACCACCACTCTCCTCATTAGGGGCTGGGTAATAGCCCTCATTTAGGCACAGCTTCCATTAAGGTCAACAGGAATTGTCCCGGTACATGGAGCCCAGCAGAGGTCTCACAGGCTCTCCCTGACCCCCAAAGATTTTGCTTTCAAGGGGTGTGGTAACTAGAGATAATCAAATCTTACGGTGGTTGTTATTATGTGGCTCTGCACCAGTTTTTACCAAGGAGAGCCGGCTGCATAAATCTTTCTTCCAAGTTAAATTTATAACCATGTTTTCATTGCATAGAGATGCTATACATATGTGTATGCTTGCAAATGTTTGTATTCAACTCAAATGAAAGCCTAATTATGTATAGTATTCTGGCTAACATCTTCTACTGAAGAGGCCGAAGTTCTTCTTCTGTATATATTGTATATGGCATATATATGCTGTATTTATTTTTTCTATTAGATATGCCCTGCTCTCATCTCCTTGCACACAGTCTCCTTGGTATGTGTGACTTTTCACTCTGCCAGCTGGTAGATTCATTTTTACTCCGGGTTTCCAGTGGATCTTTTCCTCCTCTTTTTCCACAGACGTTTTAGGCAGAACGTATTACAGTTCAGCTGAAGTAAAACTTTCAGCATTATGGTTTTTGACTATGGTTTGAAGCCAGACAGAATGAGTTTGGCCCCTTGTAATCTCTGTACTGAAACAACACATAACTGAAATGGATCTTCTTTCCTTCCCCCTAGAAAAACTCCTGTTAAATCTGAAAGATGGGTCATAGACTTGGCGTTGTGTTTTCCTCAGAGCAGCAGTATTTTTATTATTTACTACTAGTCACTGTGGCTGATAATAAATGCCTCTTAATATGCTTATTCTTTTCAATTTTCATCAGTAGTCAGAGCATGGGAACGTCAATTTCAACCTCTGGTTGTCCCCCACCTCGCACCCATTTTATGAAATCTATTGTATCTTTAGCCAAGTTCACAAGTTAAATGACACATATGTGGCCTTTCTGTTCATTTTATCTGACACTAAGACAATTCAATTGATGCTCAGCAAAACAAAAAAATCCCAAAATTACAGAGCATCTCTGCCAAGGGTAAGAATAGGTCAAGAGCCGAAGGAATTTAAGCAAACTGTCTTTCGTACACAGGAAGCTGTTAACATATGGAATAAAGGAACAGGGATAGCAATTGATGAAACATTTGGGAGAAACTTAGATAAACAATCATAAAAAAGATTTAGACAAGTGCTTGGAGTAGCCAAAAAAATAAATAAAACTAGTATCAAGTGTGGAAGTCACTTCATCGTTCTTCCATTCTGAAATACCTGAAATAAAATGGCAATGAGCAGATAAACTGCAAAATATCATTATGATTTAGTAGCCATTTCTTTCCATCAGAGCCACTGTTTTAATTTTCATTCGTCCAAATTACAAAGTAACAATAAAATATCCTTTTCGATTTATGGCAATGAGACCCTTTTAATTGAATTTCAGAAATGAGTTGATTTGACTGATGGGTAGGTAATGGGGATATACTATTTACAGTGGGAAATGCATTTCCAGTGGAAGGTTTTGAAAAAGCCCAGCAAAATAGATATTTATAAGCAGGATTTTGGGTGGCTTACATATACACACACACACGCAAAAATATATATGTTCACCCTGAGATACAACAAACAATATTTCTGTTTAATCCTAAAAGCTTCTACTAAAGAAAAAAAGCTCATGAGCACTTAGACCATTTATTCCAGTAACAGCCAAATGTACAATCACTATGACCTCATTATAACTCTTACTTTTTCTCACTGTGTATGGAGACGTGGGATTAAGGTGGTTTGTTTTTGGTTTTTGTTTTTTTTTCCCTGAATGTTAAGCCAAATCTGGAAATATTGGAAACTTATAGGCCATATCACTCTGCCCAAGAGTTAATGTGGAGTAGCCTACATCAGCCATCACTTTTTGCATTGCAATGGCAAAATTCCAGCTGACTTTAATGGAGCCAGAATTTCACCCCAGGTGCACTATTACAATTGACTAGGGCCTGATAGATTGATTCCTGAGATGCTCTGGATTCCAGATGTGGATCTCATAAAACTGTAGAGTGTGGTGTGTGCAAAGATTTTTTTTTTTCTTTCCCCCCCCCCTTTAAATAAATAATAATAATAAAACACAGTCCTTATAAGCAATGCAATAGAGAATGTGCCGGGTTTTTTCTCTGTCTTCCAAGAAACATCTCCTTCTTCTTTCTCTACTACTTACGATCTCACATTTATAAAGCAAGGGGGGTGCTGGGGGGGTGGGGGAGAACCAGCCAGTGAGCTGCATCTGGTTTAAAATGTATGTAGAGCCGAGTCCATATGTGCCTGCTGAAATTTTATCAGCAACACCTACAACAGAAAGTCTAATCAGAAGCCAACTGTGGTAAGTAACAGAGACAGAAAAATACCCTCAAAGCCAGGCAGTCCACAGGACTGTAACAAGAACAGAGCAAAAGAAGCCTTCACCTGCAGGAGGACATGGTGTCATAAATAAAAGGAGAGGAAAGAAGGAGAGATCTCCCACTCTAACATAAGCCCTGAGAGGCCTGGAAACCACATGGTGGCATCGGCAGGGCAGGTGTTTCCCATCCTGGGTCTGTCTTGCCTTGAGGAAGAAGGGCTCCTGCCCTCTCATAACCAGGTATCTGTGCTGGCTTCTCCAGTTGTCCTTCCTCTTCTTTTTGCCGTTATAAATATTTGAGACAAGTCCACCTACATCCATCCTCATGTCTATCAGGAGCCTAAGGAGAGAGGGACAAAAAAAAATAATCTCTATTCCCAGGAGCCAAGTAACGGTGGGACAGTTTCTTCTCAGTAAGGACATAAGGACAAATGTGGAGCCTTTTTTCCCTACTAGACTCCAGTACCAGGGAGGAATATTTCTCGCACCCCACAAGACAGAGATGGAGAGAAAAGAACTACAGAAAAGCATGAAAGAGGAAGATAGGCAGTCAGCAGAGTTACCCTGCTGCTGCCTTTGGCTTCCCGGGGGTTGGGAAGCTGAGGCAGAGCAGAAGTGAAGGACCCCAGCTAGGGACATGATGCTCGGTGCTGCAGCAAGGGTTGGTCCTGTTGTGTTTTCCCACAACTTGGTGGAGCTCGTATGTGCTGCATGTAAGTTGAAAGCAGAGTCAGAAGGAACATGGTCCATGTGTGTGAGCAACGGGAAAGATGCTATGTAGAATGAGCTTTCTAATATAGAATCATTAGAATTTCCTATCAAGGATGTGGTGTCAAAAGCAGAGTACAGCAAGGGAAAACAAGCAAGGCAGTCAAAAAGAGGAAGCAGTCAAAAGGGGATGCCTGATTTTGGGCTAACATTACCTAGGACTGTAGATCCTACCCCCACTCAATTCACAGAGTGCAATAGCAGCAAAAGCAGGCCGCACATTATCAAGTGAAATACCAGAAATTGTTGCCAGTGTGTTAGATGTGGTTGAATGACAAAGAGGGAAGAGGTTTCATGAAGTTACATGGAGCACAGATTAAAAACAACATACTATATTAAAAAATGAACGTATCTTCTATATACGCTATAGAGGCATGCCAAAAATAACTATAACTATGCCTCTGTTTGTGAGCAATATAGTGCTATTTTAAAACTCTCTGAAAATCACTCTGTAGCCACTGTATTAAAAGACATGTCTGGTCTTGTATTTCTCAACAAATGTCCCTGTTTACAATTCCTACTGTGGACAGAAAAATATTTTGTGTGAATCTGTGTTTGTGTGGAATTATCAGATGCATCTGCCCATGGAAGGACAAACATGGACAAGGTCAAAGGAAAATATTCTTTAGAATAGCCCTTAAGCAGGCAGAGGAATTAGGCCTGATTTATGAATGTATTTCCACAATTCACTTGAAAATTTGTAATGTCTGTGCAGCCTGGCAAGAAAAAAAGGTGAGGGTAATGTGAAGGAATGCTTCTATTCCACTTTATTGTAAAATTATCCCATGTTACCTGCTCTAATCCCCTGAAAACAAATTAAATCCTCACTAAGCTGACTTTAAATCAATAGTTTCATTTAAGAATAGTGTGACTTAATAAAAATAAAAAACTAACTGGTCCAGCCAATTTAAGAGGGAAATAAATCATTGCCCAAGGAAAAAAGCAGATTTGACTTGTATATGGGCCACAGTTTTGTTGAGGGGACTAACCTGCTGTCTAAATTAACTCGGGGTATATTACAAATCTCATCAGCCTCATTCAGGAATCTGCTCCACTGTACTAGGAAAGAAGATTGGGGGGGGGTGGGGGAGGAATGGGAACCTGGAGATGTTACGAAATGAAACAATATTTCTGAGAACACTTAGTAAATCATATAAGAAAACATGTCTTTGACTCACCCTGAAAGATCACCTCATGCTCCAGCATCCCCCTTGTCTAACTTGTTTGGAGGGGATGTTTGTGAAGTATAAAGGATGCCATATTTGCAGCTAGGGCAAAAGCAAAAATAGCTGCTTTAGAAATGGGAGAGAAAGGAGCAGAGCAATGAACAGACAGGCAAGCTGCCAGCTGTTTAATTCATTCATATGACAAAACTAGTTAAAATAATAACTGAATAAATTATTTGTAAATCTATAGATTGAATTATCCATGCAATCTTTGCAGCTTGGTGAAGATATTACTTCAATGTTATTAAGTGTGGATATATTTATCACTAATTTACTTTTTAAATGTTATGAAACTTGCCTAATAAAAGTCTTAAAGTTTCTGAAGACCAGAATATAAACAGAGGCCACAATGAAGCGGCTTACTCAAATCAGTGTGAGTTATGCATTGCAAGTCACTGACAGCAGGAGAATTTAATAATCCTGACTCCAGTTGACTTATTCTAAGCGTTCCCGGATGAATACCTTTCTCTGTCACTTACTACATTTCCAGGCATGCCTTTGAAAACTATCTTTTAAATAACCTATGTAAGGGCACCCCACAAGTTGGCAACAAAGGACAGGACTGGCTTCTCCAGAAGCTCAGGAAACACTTTAACTATGCTTCCGTCCTGTAGCCCACTGTGATAATCTCTAGGAGCTGACAAGGTTTCTGGGTTTGCCTTAAATACCTTGGATTCAAGGAAGGGATTGCGGTGAAGATGTGGGCTTACAGACCTGGCTTAGAAGAAGGGACTTCTCATGTGGCATTTCTTCACATTTGTCTGATTCCCCCAACACAATCCCAAAAGATATTTATATCTTCATCTCATTTTCCTCCCTTAAAACATTGATGGACCAGTAGGAATAAACACTAAAGATTTTGGTGATAAGAACCCTAAGAAGTCAGGTGATGACTGGGGAAGAAAAATGAGAGGCATGTGAAGGAATGATGACAGAGTATAGACTTTAACCTTGACATTCTCCATTCTGTGTCATCAGTGCAGGCTTGCCAACATTGGCAGGTCCAACATAAAACTACCTCATAGAAACGTTTCAGTGGAGAAGGAAAACAAACAGTAAAACGTCCAAGTTTATAAAACTGGGGAAGCTGTTCTTCTTCAGTTAGTTTTATTTCTAAGCACAGACATTACCATAAAAAGCAAAGATATTTTGAAAAAAAAAAAAAACAAAAAAAAACACTTAAATGTTCCCAAGTTTGCAAGGAAGCTGAAAGAGATGGACCTGGAGGGCTCCAGAGGAAATGGAGTATACTGCAGAGCGAAACGCTCCAAACTGCCCTGAACCTTCCTGACAGAATACTATATGGCTGTGTGTTTAACAGGTAGTTTGAGTTGCAGTTATCCATATTTGTATTCCCCGGTAAGTGCTCCTAGGCTCTGCTATCCCACTGTGATTTTGAGATATGAGGTCTTAAGGAGAGTTGGATCAAGTAGTGTCTCACAAGATCATCTGCACTGGGTCTTTTTTCTTTTTTTCGTTTGGTTATCATTTTTCTTGCCTTTTCTTGATTCCGAGCCTGCCTATTTATTTGTTATAGGGATAACCATCTGTGTTAGAGCTAGAATGAAAGATCGTTGTACATGTTACATTTGTATTTGATGGACTCCTTCTCGCTAGATAAAAATATAGTATTCTGTTGTACACTGTATCAGACTAAAAATACAGAAGTTAATTTTCTTTCTGTCTCTAAATTATTTAATGAGCTTTAAGATGAGCTTCATATTCACAAAGAAGATTTATGGCTGCATTCTTCCGAGTGGGAAGGCCTTCAGTATCCTCTGAACTTTTCATTCCTTTTTTCCAAATTCCTTAGAAATGAGTGGTTTCCTTCATGTAATCCAGAATTCTCCAGGAATCTGTGAAGAGAACATCTCAAGTTGCCCAAATAATCGGGCTATCCAGTGCCTACCTAAGAATATTTTTAAAGCTTACTCTCTGTTTGGGCTCCTCAACGTCTTTTTAAAATTCAGGATCTCCAAGCCACAATTAGGACACTCGAAAACCTATAATATCAGAAATCAGTGGTGGTTTTTTGAAAACTTTTCCCTGAGCCATGGGTCGTGACATTTCTGTTCGCAAACCCTTTCTGTCTTATCAGTCCTCCTCTTGTTTTAAAGCTGAACATCCAGCAAAAGATGTCTACTTTGCATTTGCAAGATACCTTCAAATCAACTGTTGCTTGCAGTAATTTGTAACTTATACATGCAGACTCAAACCTGTTAAAGAGAGAAATGTGAGGAATGCAAATCAGGTCAGAATCATACTGACAAAATGATAACACTCAGAAAGCACTTGTAAGGTTGTACAAAAGGTCCAAACCTTGAAGCTGAATTTTGAATACTTGCCCTTTAAATTCTATTATAAGTTTAAGGCAAACCTTAGGGCTTCTTAACATTCAGTTTTGACAAGTGAATAAATTACTAAGAGAATATAATTCATTGGTTTAACATAAAGGGAGAATAAGCTAGTATGTAAAGACAATAGGGAATGATACATCACAGACATCATCGTTATGCTGTTACGGACAATGTTGTCCTCGAGTGTATGATTATTTATTTATTTTTACCTAGTACAGAGCCAAGCACAGCTTCACTGGTTAAAAATAACTAAATAAGTAATAATAATGAACTAATGTAGTGAACGTACCATATGCCCATATGGCATATACGCTGCATATGGAAAAGAAGCAAATAATTACATTTTAAAACCAAACTGTTGCCAGAAGCTCTGCCTTGTCTAAGGGTCTCCCTGTTACTCATGCTTAAAGATTTTTCTGTTTCAAAATTGCAGGGTCCCATTATTTGTGAAAAGCATTTGCGACCCTGTGGAAAATTGTGTTCCTGTTATTTAGCAAGGTTTAAATGCCCTAAGGACCCTGGGATCAGCCTTTCTTTCTGGATTCATCATACTGGTCGCACTTTCAGGGTACACTTGGGTGTAACAAACAGTGCACTGGCGAAACAGTTGATGACACTACTTATTAAGTTGGGATAGCTTCATAAACTAGATTTTGTAATACTTTTGCTTTTGCATTTTAATGTCCTTGGCATCTAATACACCATAATATTAGTATTTAATCTGGATAACATAAACCACAAATGTTCAGATGTTCCTCATCACCTGGTTGATGAGAAAATAGAAATACTCGTTCAAAGTTTTGGAAATGAAACTGCAAGAGTTACAATTTTCTGAAGAGCTCTGGCACAATCTGTGGATGTGTTTGGCTAGTGCAGTCCATGGAGGGGTGTTCTCTCTGCAGGTGGTCAGCTCAGGGGAAGGTCGTGTAGTGATTACGGAAAGCCAAACACCCATTCCTATGACAGAGAGTTTCTTGTGTTACTTTCACATGCCGAATTCAATTGGAGCTATATTTGTGGCCTACAAAGAGCTTCCCCTAAGAGAGCTAGATTTGGGGGCTATGCAAAATTTGCTCTTAGTAAGGCTGTTTATTGTTAACTTGAAATAAGAAAATTCTCTTAATCTTTAAATAGCTCTTTCTTTTCATGTTTGTTCATGGAATCACAATAAATATTTGGGGTTCTGGATTTCTTGTGCCCACCATTTTCCCTGATTGTGGCCTACCATATAACTGACTATATGTGGAAATTTACCAAGAGACCAAACAAAGAACTATAAATCTCTCCAGCTCTTGGTAATCTCAGGCATTCCTGGCTCCCAGCTGATCTATCAAGAGGTCATTTTGTTGAAAGCCAACTTGCCAGACCTCCCTCCCTTGTCACTGTTTTAATTTCCTCTTTTGCTTGCTTTATTCTCAGTACTGGTATATTTTAAAATAAATAGCATTTGCATCTTTACAAGGAATTGCATTTTTAAATAAGACATTCTTGGGCAACAACAAAAAAGACCCTCTGTCTCTGAGGATGTGTCTTGACAACTTGTTTTTAGTGTTTGGGAACACATACCACTTTGTTCACTTCTGCACAAGCAGATAGTTTCAAACAACTATTTAACAGTACCCCAAACAAACAAACAAACAAAAAAAAAAGCAAAGGGAACACAAATCATTGGGTACTTATCCCAGTGATTTATCCCAACTTACTGCAGACAGGAGTCTTCTCCCTATCTGATGGCAGAAGTATTTTAAACATACATGCAATATCTTCTTTTGCAGATTTTGTTGTATATAGTCCAACCCACAGGGAATCAGACACAGGATGGGGGGCAGCAGTCTTCCCGCATTGCAAAGGACAAATTTCTTGCCTGACCAGTTTTCTTTTAGCTTTTGTAAGTAAGAAGCACATCTTGGCCTTGATTGCTGTAACAGTCTGGTTTTGGCTCTAGTCTTTGGTCTCTTTCCCAAGCTGGCTGTTGACAGGCTATGGAGTATTACACACTGGTTTTAATCTTCAGGAAACATAAAGCATACGTAGCTGGCTCCAAATCACCAGCTCTCCCATACCACAGAAGAGGAAAGATGGGGTTTGTGGGCAGGGCTAGAGTACAGAGGGGTGCGGGAGATTACACAGTATTGCATATAACCCCAGCCACTGCCATGCTCCCACTGAGACCGAGACACCTAAAATTACTTGACTAATGTCTCAGCTATTTAAAGCTAGGCCAGGAGCTGTTTGGTCTCTACAAATACCTGAAAAGATATCAAAAAGGCAGCACAGCATTGTCTCTTCCTCTGCTCAACCGCAAGTATTTCCATTTACAAGCAGTTGGCGCATTCAATCCAATATCGTGTTTCTTACTTACCTGAGATGCAGCTGGAAATCAAAACAGCCCTTCAGGCAGAAAAAGGGAAAACTTTTCTGCAGATAATGTCACTTCTCTCTCTCCTCTCCCAGCTTTTGTTCCTGTTGTCGTTCTTTGTGGTGAAGGGAAAAAGCCTAAAGAACCCATTTGATTTGCTGCCAGTCAGAGGACGGCAGTGCTCTAATTTGCTCACATTCAACCCCAAATTTGGGTGATGTGGGTTGAGTCCTGTCACAGATTCTGCAGCTCAAGTCCATTTCTAGAGTACATCTCTCTCCAGCCAACAGTGCCCGAGCCCAGGGTTGGTAACACCACTGGACCGGCGAAGACCACTGCCTCCTGCTTTGACAAGTCCAAAAGACAGGAGCTCTTTAGTGAGTTGCTTCAGAAATTTCCTTTATCTAGGCCAGCCTTTGACAGAAGAAATGCCTGTGGATATTTGCACCATCACAACACACTCCACGATACAATCCAGCAACTGGCCCAGCCTTTCTGTAATTAGACCAGAGTAATCCTGGCTCCCCCAGAAACCATGACCTTTCTCCTTCAGCAACTCAACAGGTGAGGAGCAACCTCAGAGGTTGAATTATGACTCTGCCTTACTGTTACCTGAGAGCTTTGGGAGGGAGCAGGCAGCAGGGGGAGAGGGTGTGTCAGTGGTTTATAAGGGCAGTCCTGGAAGAAGGAGCCAGGAGAGAAGAGTTTTGTGGGAGAGGCAGGGATCTGTCAGATCAGCTACACGAAGGACAGGATTTCCTACCTCCAGCCAGCAAACACGCTTTCAGATTTTTTACCCTTATGCCTTTATATTATAGTATTATTGCTCTTTATAGTTTAATAAGTTTCCCCATTGTTGTGACATGTGACAGCAGCACCTGTGTTGGTGGATGAAGCAAAGTGGGAACAATGCCTTGTTGTCTGTAACAAATACCTGTCAATTCCAGACTGACAATTTCTACTTAAGCTAATTTGCAAAAGGAAAGGTAAAACACCCTCTCCTGGGGTATTATGAAAAGAAATAAGGAAACATTTGATAAATGCTTTTACAATTATAACAAAACCTAAACCTTTAGCTTAACAGCATAATAGAAAATAATAGAAAGAAAAAAAATTACCACATGACCTGATTGACAGTTGCTGAGGGGTGTGGGGGGAGAATTATACATCTGTATATATGTATTCTTATCTGTAAAACAAATGTAGTCATCTGGAAACTGGGTGAAAGTCTTCCTCCTCTCTTCCAGACTGACATAGATATGCCACGGACCACTCCAAAGGCCATGATCTGCAGGTGATGAAAGTGGCTTTGGCCCCCACAACCAACCCATTACTGATTCACTTACTCAGTGAACACAAGGCCATGTGGTTTTTATCAGTGCAGCTGGTATGTTTATAGCATTTAATGGAGCAGAGCGCAAGCTCTCCTAGAAAGGGCTGGGTGTGCTCCGGAAAGGGAGCTCTTTACAAGTTCCCCCCATCTTTCCTCCTCTTCTAGGGATTTAATGATGGAGTTTGGCTTTCTCACTATGCTGCCCAGCCTCAGCTGACCCTAGACAGGGTGGAAATGTGGTGGAAAAAAACCTTGCGTGTCTTCCTTCAAATTCTCTGTACCAGCATAGACAGTGGCATGCAAGGGACAAGGAGCCCCCTCCCCTGCTGCCCTATACGCTCCACCACCATGTGAACCACAGCAGCCCCAGACCCTGCAGGAGCGCACTGTGTCTAATGGGCGCGTTAGCGAGAGGCCGTGTTTGCCGGGATACGGGCAGACAGACGGCATGTTTCAAGAATGCATTCTCTTAAACACATCACTTCCCTATTTTCTACCTTCAGCAACTGAGAAAATGGGACTTCATTAATGTTATTCTAGACAAAGAGCGGCAGAGAAATGTAACTTTAAAAAAAGCCTATATTTTTAAATTGAGAGAGACCAATTACAAAAGCTATAAACACTTTAATCATTTCTCTGAACATGTGGAAATACATACATTGTGAACCTTTTTCATAGAAAAAGCTGAAATCCTTTCCTTAATGGCACATTTTCTTAATGGCTTTACAGTTTCTCAGTTCATTTCAAAGGGCTGTTATTTGTTATGTGGACATAAGTTTAGATTATGGTTTAGAATGCTGAGAGATGTTTGAAAGAATTATCTGGTGGATGGTGGCAGCTACTTTTGCGTTGCCTTCTGTTCTTGCTTTGAAATATATGGGGGTGGGGATACAGAGGGGTGGAATGCCTGTGTGCTAAATATTCCCCATAAAAATGTGGGGTGAAATCCTGTTCCCAGTCAAATCAGGAACATATCTCACATTTCTTCAACTGCCAGATTTTATCCAGGTATTTTACTTTATTAAGTACTAAAGTAAAAATAACGTTTGTAAAAAAGGATGTCTTTATTCTTTGCAATGAGATATTTTTATTTTTACCTCATGCTATGATTCTTTGATCTTTGGGGGGCATAATGATAGTATGCGCAAGACTGAAAGAAAAAAAAAGAACAAAAATGTGTTGTATAAAAAGAAGTCACGAGAGGGGCATTGCAGATGATGAAGTCAGAAAATTAGAAAACATTAGTAATTTCTGGAAACAGAATACCCTTTGTAAAAGATGAATTGTGGGCTACATGAGTGTCTTAGAATGATGTGGAGGTCTTGGATGAAATCCCAGCCCTGTTGAACGCAATGGGAATTTTTCCTTTCACTGAAACAAAATCGAGTTTTCACTTGCCTCTCACTTGAAAAGCATGTGGAGGCGCAGTGGAATTTCTTCTTCAGAAACAAATCTTGTCTGGTTTAGACATTCGCACTCTCCATTCCTACCCTACACTCGTCTCCCATGTACTTCCCAGAGCTCTAAGCTTGAGCTCCTTCACTACTCAGGTATCTCACAGAAGGGAATCCCCCCCCTCAGTCAGAGACTGTACTCATTCACCAAACGGCTAATTTATACAATTTGCATTGAATAACTATTGACACCTCTCTACCATTGGTAAAAAGTCTGTTCCACTGACTCTGAGAGCATTTATACAGATTTGAGAAAGCCTGAATGACATTTTTGGAAGTACAAGCAATCAGCCCCTGTTACAATCCTCTTGTCCAAATTCAAGTCTTACTGGAAACAGTAGAGGCTTTAGGTGTCTTCTGAAAGGAAAAACGTAAAAAATAAAATAATGATGTCACGTTTTAATTGGAAGGCAGATGGTTAAGCCAGCCTTAGTGGCTGGATTTGCTGTTACTTCAAAGCAAATAGAGATTGCTAATATAATGCTACACGGTGCTTATGTGAGGTGAGAGCTGAAGCTTCCTCAGGAGCTCAGCCTCTGACCTGAAGGAGGTGCCAGCTTGTCTCCTGCCCTTCCTTCCTCAGGGAGTACTTCACCGTCCCCTGTTCTGGCTTCCATTCCACTCTAAGGTAGAAGGATGCAATTGCCTGTGAATCCTAAACGTTTGGAGTCCTCAGCTCTTCAAACATAACCTCTAAGAGGTTACTCCACATGCTCTGCTACAGATTTTTTGCTTGTGCTTGTTGACGGAAAGGCATACTCTGGGTCATTGCTCTGTTCTCTTCTATCACAAATCCAGATATTACACTAACACGTCTTCTGAAATGACAAGGCAAATTTGACATGACCTGTGGGATTCCTTCTGTGAGGAGTCACTGCTCAGTCCAAACCATGGAGAGTAAAGTTCAACTGATGTGGACACAAATCAGTTAAAATCTTTTTTTTTTTCCCTACTGTGGCTGATTTCACAAGCAAGGAAGACTTCTTTTTTTTTTTTTTTTTTTTTTTCTGAAACAGTTAAGCCTTATCTTTCTTTTTTTTTCCCTTACCATCACACACACACTGGATGTTCAGCTGGTATTTGGGAGAGGGCTACAGACCCCTCCATATCAGGTAGTAATGTGGAAGACTATAGCCCATTGCTTTTTTTATTTTGATGAAAGTCTCACATTACCTATTCTGCTTATAGACTGGGGACCTTGCAGGACTTATTCTAAGTAAAGGTAGATGCAAATCACCTCTACATCTGCATCATGGACCATCGCTTGCCACATGCAGGCTTTCCACATGGCCAGTCAGCTCAATTACAGTGTTGACATGGCAAACATTATCCACAAGTTTTAGGATAATTTATATAATTTGTGCAATTAATCTGCGGTTTACACATTGCATAGAATTGTTGGAATGTTCTCCCTTATTGGAGGAGAGCAGATAAATTCACCAAATGTCAACCTCTAAAGAACATATTCAAACAATGATGTTGTTCTGTGCCTGTAGGGGAGAAGACTGAACCTGGCAGCCAGATGTCCACCATGCTTTATGCCCAAAGAAAGAAAAGGCTTGTGTTTGTGTGTGTGAGAGAGAGAGAAACAATCCCGGAGAGGAAGATTTCTTTCTGTCTTTTAACAATAAAATTTAATTTGGGGAATCTTACTCTCATTGAATAAAACACACTTAAAATACATTGGCTTTGCCTTCCTCATCTAGCACAAATGATTGCTAGACTTTAATCCCTGGCTGTATAGCAGGGTATTTCATTAAAATTTCAATCCAATGACTTGTCTTAGCTGTTTGCAACAAGCTGGGAGGTCTGCAATATTCCTTGTTGTAGTTCTTCCCTGTAAATTTTAAGTTGGATTGCACATTTCAGCTATGGGTTGCACTTAACAACTATAACTACTGCATCATGAACTACTTCAAAACAACATGTAAACGATGCCTGAAGAGCCAAAGGCTTCCTCCTAGGCATTCAGATAGCCTGGGAATCTCTGTGAAGAGCTATGGCTGGAGCACCATGCATGGGGCTCATGGAGAAGTTACACAGACCTCTCAACAGTGATTTGATGGATATCACTTGGAGAGAGAAGACGGTCCAATGGATGTGTGTGTGGGAAGATCCCTATGCCTTCCTCTCCTGGGGCAGCAATACCAGTCATACTTTGGTGCATAAAAGCCTGCACAAAGCAACTGGAGGTTAAACATTCACGTGAACACTAATGCCTATGCTCATTCTGCCTGTCAAAGCTGAGGAGAGCACTTAGCATCTTCCAGAAAATGACCAGCATGACCACATCCACCAGTTCAACAAATGCACGCTTCCTACCTGAGGAAGGAAGAAAGGTGGAAAGAGCTTTACGCAAAAAAGAAACGTGCACCACTCAGTAAGAGAGAAGCAGTAACTGGACTCTCAGGAGGACCTTTAGCTCTGGGACTTCAGCGAACATCTAGAAACGCTGAGCACGACCCAGAGACATTTTTATCAATATACAAGAGGAGAACACAGAGCTCCTCATGTCCAAGAAATCTATATAGCCATCAATAAGATTGGATAGCTTTATTGTTTTCATTAACCAGTGTCAGATTCTAATGCCAGCTGAGGTACATGCAAAGAAAGGATTGGCTTGCTTAAGATATAGTGCTCATGTGATTAGCCTTTCCACCCACCCCAGCTCATGATGCCATATGTACTGACATGACTGTCTTATAGCACTGCCCAGACACCACAAAACCTGTAATTTATTTCTTCTCCCTAATGTCTAGAAGAGGCAGGGAAGTGCCGTTACACCCATTTCAGAAATAAGGAAGAAAAATCACGGAGAAACTAAGCAGACAGGATCACTCCAGAAATTCACCCAGGATGAAAGAGGGTGCTAAAGTCCCTCCTTACAGACTGGCTGAGCCTTTTTCTCCTTGACATCTGTATGTGATTTGCTAATATTCCCTGAAGTGCAGATGTTACAACAGCCTTCCCTCCCACCAGTTTGCAAGCATGCTGGGAGGCCTTTCCACTTTGAAGGTTTCAGGTCACATTTAGCCTAAATCCATCTCTTAGCAATCAAACAGAGAAATACCTGTCAGTTTTGGGGAACGCACTTTGGCTTTAGGAGGTGAGGGACACTGAATATGGAGAGAAGAACAAAAGAACATCTGCTGGTGCTCGCCCCAGGGCAGGAGATCAAAGATCACCCTTTTTCAAAGGTGGTCATGCGTCCAGGAACATAAAACAAAATAAAAGACAAACTGTGATTGATAAGTTGATTCTATCACTCCATAGACCCCTAACAACAGAGAAAATATTTATTTGTAGTTTTCTATATCCCTTTATATATTGCTTCGTCCCTCCCTCAGCGTTTGTCTTTTGATTTCAGCTTGCTTAGCATTCTTTTTCATTATTGTATTCCCTACACTTTGGATTCTGGTTTATGTTCAGGTTCTTGTTTTACTAGAAATGCTACATCCTGGTGGAATTAAAATCCAAATTGGATTTAGAGCACTGCTTAATTTGAGCTCCAGTGTCCCAGATGTTGGTTAGGTGCTGTGAACACTGCAAAATCTAATAACGTTTCTCACCTAAAAAAGATCCATTAATATAACGCTAGGAATGAGATGTGCTGAGAGCCAATGGAAGCCAAAAGAAATCTGAGTAAAGGTTGCCAAAGTGCTTTTTCTCCCCGTGATTCCCACCCTCTCCCTGGGCTTTAGGTGTTGCAGCACATGTGGAAGGCCCCTATAACACTAGGAAATGCTATACAGTTGTGATTTCATAGAACAAAACAAATAGCCTTACCTCCTCTAATATTTAATCCAGATTTGTAGTTTCCCAGTGCACTGCTGTAAAATCACCCCGTGTGGCGGGGTCCTTCGATAGCGCGGCAGCGCCAAGTCTCAAGGTGGCTGAGCTGAGGGTTATGTTTCAATTTGGCAGCGTAACACCGTTTCCATAGACAAATTAACATTGTTTCATTTCATTTTGACACCATAATGTCTTTTCCATAGACCTGCACTGACATTGTCGTGAAATCATTGCATCCCAATCAAGTGAATGGGAAATTAGCACCGTGACACAAAACATACTGAGAAAGTAACCACAGTTTAGTTTATTTGTCAAACTGAAATACCTCAGCCATCTTCAAACACATTTTCTGAAGCACCAGAAGAGCTGAGTGCAGGAATCAACACTAACAAAACATACGCTGTAAAATATGTTCCCTCCATTCGAGATTTAGGAAAGCATCTAAAAATGAATGGTCCTTACTGCAGGATTGGCAGGTTAGGGCTCATGCCCTCCCTCCCTCCCTCTCTCATCATTTCCCTTTGGTGCTTGCGTCTGAGCTGAGGGTTTGTAATTCCAGGGAATCGTGTGCAACCTCTTCATCCCCCGGCTGCTCAGCGTGCTCAGTGCAGTGGGTGCTGGGGGGGGGACGTTGCCATTCTTATTTTGATCAGACCAAAACAGAAAACATCTTGGGGTTTCCAGGGTTTGAGCTCAAAAGCCTCAGTAAAAGTGCTACCATGAGAGCTAAATTTGAAACCACAAAAATCTCTGTTTATAGGAGAAATGTCCTGTTTACTTTAAGACAGAGAACAAGCAGAAAAAACCCCAACAGTCCAAATCACTGACTCCTTAAAATTTTTGCTCTCAGGCACCATCTTAACAACAGAAAACACATTCATGTCCCAGTCTAAGCATATTAAAGGGGTCACACACACAAAATTCCTTTATGCCAGTGATATGCTGCATGCTAGCATACCAACCTACATAACAACTTTCATTTCTCTTCATCCCATCCATACATATATACAAATATTCAAAGAAGTTGAGGTTGCACAGCCAGCACTCAACAATGTCCAAATTTGCCTCTCTCACATATCTCTCACGCTATTACACCTACTCCTGGTATCTGTCATCTTTTTCTTTTCTGCCAGTCCACTAGCAGACCTCTCCCCACTCCCAGAATCTTCTCTCCCCTCATTGCACCTCCCAGTCCTCTCTGCCCTTCCCAGGGCCTCAGTGCTTTCCCTGCCCCTCTTCCTGCAGCTTCTTCTTCCGCGCATCTTGTTCCTGCATCCCACGTCCCTCCTGCCTCCTGTCACCTCATTCCTCAGCTTTTCAGGCAGCTGCACCGAGGGAACAAGGGACAAATCTTCTCATTCTCTGTCCTGTCACTGAAGCATACCTGTAGCAACCACAGGTTATAACCACAGGTGTGTTACTATACTTACAGTAGCCACAAGCAATTTAAGGAAAGCTCTGCTCTGCTAGGGCTGGGCCAGATTCTGCTGCCAAACTTAAATGTACCTTTGCTAAATGTGTGTAAGAATAAGATTTTTATGGAGGATTACAGCCCAATGAGACATGGGCAGATTTTCACATGGGTTTTAAACTCTAAGAGTATTACCCTCCGACTTCATCTGTGCCTGAACCATTTTTTCACATTTCTTTCCTAAAAAAACAGCCTGAGACAAAGACCTGTTTTAGAAATGTTCAGTCCAAGATGTTAAAGCTTAGCAACTGAAAACACTTTAAAATAATGTGGACTTACTTAGCAGCCTTGACTGTAGCCTTATAACTGACCCACAACTGTAATAGCCTTACAGATTGTGTTTCTGTGGGGTAACTGCATAAATGTCCGTGGATATGCCCCACCTAGAAATCAGAAGATTACCCCAGTCAGTCATGGGACAGCAAATTGTGCAAGTCCCGCTAGAGGAAGAGTGTTTTCAGGGGCACCACAAATATATGGACTAAAACAAAAAAGGGCTGACGACAACATGAGGCTTAGAGCCAGGAGAGTAAAAACAGTTTGAATACAAAGATGAAAGTAGCTGGGCTTAAACATAGAGAATATGTTTGACACATATGTGTCACATACCTAAGACTAAAACATACAATGAGGCTAAGCAGTTCAAGTCAGCACAAGCACGTCCAGATTCTCCTTGCAGATCTGGACCCTATATCTCAAGACAGCTTTCCCCTGGTGTCCCCCAACCTGCAGGTATTTCTAGAGAAAGAGACTTCAGAGTCTGTGATCTGGAGCTTGTTGAGCTTCCACCTGAGCCTCAGAGATCTCTGTCGGGGACATGCATAATCCATCCATCCCATCCAACAGAGGAAGTATCCCTGCTGCCCTGGGCTCCACTTTTGTGACATTGTCAGGTCAGAGCACCAAGTGATAAAGAATGGGATTTACTTTGCCACAATCATATATTTTGGACTTTTTGAGCCCAAAATATCTGCACCACTTCCCAAACTCTGTGAAGACAATGGCTGGCTGCAGGACTTCAGTTCAGGAAGGAGAAGCCCTCGGGTAAGGAGAAGGTAGTACTTCTAAAAGTGATGGTAATTTACATCTAGTGTATCAACTCACACCTTGCACTCACTTTTGAGCTGAAGGGACCACAGGGATGAGTTGAGCTATCAGCTTATTTAACACTCATTCACCCCATCCTTGGACTTCTGCCAACAAGATACTCCTGAACAGGGTTCAGCGTAGCTGATGCCTGAGTGGGACTGTGCCATAATCCTCTCCCTGCAGCCTGGCCCCAGGCAATTTTGCTTACTTGTGCTCGTGGAAAGGGAAGGAAGACGCATGAAGTGTGGGCAAAAGAGGAAAAATAAAGGAATACTTTTTTTTCCACATTCAACAACAAAGCAGTTGTGTTTCACTCCTACCACCTCAATCTACTCTCCATTTTGCACATGCAGGAAGTGAATTAGATTGAGCCAAATTCGCTGTTTTAAAAATCAGCTAGGCACTGCCTTTTAAATTTCAGTGTCTTTTCCTCTTTGATGTGTTCATATAGTTTCCACTTATACTATGCAAGAATCTCAGATATTCATGAAGAAGCAGCTGGGCCAACTCGCCTGTCACTTCATTCTCTTTCGCACTGCCCTGACAGCATGAAGCAGATGAACTCTAGTGGGTATCACCCTCTGGAAGATTTCCCTTGCCTGATGGGAACCCTCTGTTGTCATCAGGCTGTTGGCCAAAGCACTGACTTGGGAGGTGTTTGCCTCTTCCCAGCTGGCATCAAATTACTGTAACAGCCTCTCCGGTCTTCTAGAATAAGTAGGAGTTCAGGATTAAACTCCCATCCTGTTCATAACAACTGCCTCCAGAATCACATTTCTCTTATCCATCCCACCCCTAAGGTGAGCGCTCAGATGGAGCTGGGCCATGTCACACTGCAGAGATTCATCCATCCCGAACACCGGCCACAGGCTCATGGTGCTGCCTGGCGGCCTGGGAGCGCCTCGCTGAGTAGCCCCATCCCAAAAAGTCACGCACATGCTCCCTCTCCCTCCTAGCAGGTAGTCCTCAAAAGGCAACCTCTGAGTCTCTGGTACCATACTTGCACCCCCAAATACTCTTTCAGCCGGAACCATGGTCTATAATGCTCTGTGGACCATTTTACCCCTCTACAGTCTCTTTATGCAGATCTAAGTGGCTGGAATAGGAGCACAAACCTTGCTCCCAGATCTTGCCCTGACTGCTGTACATCAATTTGTTCAAAGTATTTGGTGGTGAGAGGCTAATTAGAGCTCTTTAACTATAATTCTCAATTCCTCCATTCATTTACCTTAGCAGAATTACTTTTAGTTGTATTATATTCTAACTCTTTTGCACGGAGACTGCACCACAAAAATCCAGTCTGACTTTTGTGATCAGTTTGAATTGCCTTTCCAGCTTTTTTTAGTCTCAAGTTTATGCTTATTCAAGTTCTAGTTAGTCTGTTTATCAAAATCCTATGCGGAAAATATGCTAATTGGCAGAGAAGCCCTTTTTTTCACTGTCAACTTGCTCACGCTGGAGTCCTTACAAATGGAGCTGTAGTTTATTTTACAGGATACCTCCCAGCCCACAACTTCCTCAGGTATCCGATGCAAAGCAAGAAACGTGCCCAGCTGACATCCTCCCATGCTCGAGCCGGTTCGTGGGCTGAAACCGCAGCTGTGATAAGTGCACTGAACAGATTACTCATGAGGAAGCTACACAGAACAAGCCTGTAAGCGGTCACGTTGCTTTCATTTTAAAAAAGCTAACAATACAAGGTTGTCGCATCGCTATAACTCTTCCGAAAACTGGCACTTGTCTGTTATTCAGGACCCGCGTTGTTATTGTTGTTGTTTGGCTGGTAGCCTGGCTGGGGAGGGAAAGAAAAAGGGAGGCAGAGAAAAGCGAAAAATGAACTTGGGAATCATTTCAAGGCCTGAGATGCGGGCAGGTTTGCCGAGAGATATCTTGGAACTGTATGAGGTAAACATGGTCTAAATCACCTGCTTTGGGAAGATAAGTACCGCGAGTTCTCTAAGCTAAATGTACACTGCTGAAATTTGATTGAAAACTTTGCGATGTGAAGACTGAAAATCACAAGAAGGAGGCAGGCAGCGTTTAATCTCCTGTTGGATGACAATTCAAGATAGACTGATAGAGATACCTGCTGCCTGATAAACCAGTCAATATTGTAGATGGTAGATACTTACAGGAAACAGACACTGCGAAGGGGGAAAAAATCCTCCGTATTTGTATGTTTTCGTCCTGTTCTCAGCTCCCTGCTAAGCAAGACGAGACTTCTGTTTTCCTCTGCTAAGGTATCGCACTTCAGATGCTGCAAGCACCCAAATTTCTTTTAAAGGGCATGTTGTTTAAGATAGGAGTAACATGTATATAAAAGGTATGGACAAAATCCAGGAAATTAAAAGTGCCTGGAAACCACAGCAAGATAGAAACCAAAGGTGACAGATCCTGCTACGATTCCTTATTAATTTTTTTTCTTGTCTACTACAGAATAATCATTTGCCCACTAACTTACTGCAAACTGAGTGGCGGTGCTTTGTACGAGCAGTGGGTCTTTCGAACAAGTTACCTGGCTGTGAGACCAGGAGAAAAAAAAAAAAAAAAAAAGCATGAAGTTTGAAAAAGCATGAGGAAATCTCAGACAAGCAGAAAGCACTATTTACACTTCTCTTTGAAAAGACTTGGATGAGTTGGTGTATACATATTCTCACCGCAACACTTTGGTTTTGGTGCGCACCTATCCTTCGCGCTATGTTTATTACAAGAGCTAAGACAGCAGGCTTTCTAACAGCTCTCTGCTGCTGCTGTCTTACCATGATTTTCCTATCTTTTAATTAAAAGTATATTTCACAGCCAAGCCAAATGTTTTATAATAACAAGAAGGAAACACAGAGAAACAGCAAGGAAAACTTTTGACCTGCTGTGGACTGAACATACTTCTTGCCATGCAACGAGACTAAATCATCGCATGTGTTGCTGATGGACATTCATCATTATTTCTTCCCAAACTGAAGGCATATTTTATTTTCCTGAAGCCTGGATTTTCTCCAGGTTTTGCAGGAAAATGTTGCTGCCATTGGAGCTTCTTGCTGTATGTCACCACCTGCTGGCAAATATCAGCTGAGGGTTTCTGTCTTGATTGTGCAGCTGAAACAGTGTAGACAAGGACTTTTATCTTCCTTGATAGAGACAGATAGGTGGCCACAAACAGAACATATGTTATTTAAACAGATTTTTGGTCTTGAATGCATATATTCAGACCAAGCCTGTTTGTATAACATGTGATCTGGATCCTGCAAACCATTACTCAGGCAACTAGTTCTTAATAAAGGAGAAAAGATGCAATTGCATAGAAAAGGTTACCAATGTGGGGAAAATGTTCACGGCCTCCCCTGGTTCACAGACCTGGGGTTGCTAGAAAAATAAACAAAAGTTTAAAAATGCATGGTATAGGCTGCGCAATATCTAATTAAAAACAATGTAGAGTGAAAACCCACAATAACCTCCTAGAAACAATCTCAGGCTTAGCTTCCCTGTTCAATGCTATTTATTTCACAGGTTTAATGATGAGAGTTTGGGCTTTTCTCTTTGTTTCTTCTTTATCCCGCCCCCCTCCCCCCCCCCGGATATTTTTAGAAACTAGCCTTTTGAATATGAAAGCATATTTTGAAGCACCTAATATTTATTCTATCCACTCTAATAGGCAAACATGCATTGCAGTGTGGGCACTAATGCTGATAATTCATATCATTTATCTGATAGATCAGGAGCCATTACGGCCTGTTGTGTAAATTCATATTTTGGCACTCTTTAAAAAGTGGATTATTATTGACCCAATAGACCGTAACAGCTCCAAAGAAGCCATTACTGTCTATTGTGTAAATCCTTCATGGTGCATGTTTTATTGACCCTTTGGAGCCATCATGGTCTGTCTTGTCAATCCGGATGCCATGCACGCGTATTAAGGCTGCCTGCGTAATATCCGTACAGAGCGGTAGTCGCATTACTGATGCATGCCCCTACAAAATTACATTTTGAGCCACGCCGCCCAGCTGGTTTTTCCTCCGGTTCCAAAACACCCGTTGTTCTGGTTTGCATCCTGAACTAGAGATGAGGGCTACAAAAAACGCCTGAAGATAATGAAGTCATTACTCTTTTCTTTAAAAAAAAGAGTGAAAATCGTGCTCCCCTTCACCAGGAAGAACACAGAAAAAGCTGTGGGTGGTCAGATCACCACAGCTCTTCTCCGTGATCTCCTCTCCTCTCCCAGCTCCACACATATAGGATGGCTCTGTATAAAGGAAATGTCCTCTCCTCCCCACAGGGTCCACAGAAGCCACCTTGCTGGACAGCGGGCTGGCCAGTTTGCCTGCGCAGGGGGAAGGCTGAGCAGGGTTTGCCCTCTGCAATAAGATGACCATCCTGCACAAGGAGCGAGCAGGCTTGCACACAACATGGTGACAGGGCTTATACACACCGTGTGCGCTGAGGTGCCTGGATTTGAGGGCTTTAATGAGAAACAGAAGGGAAAAGAACAAGGGCCCAGTGGAAAGCTTGTCTTGAGGGAGTGCCTGCCACTGCTTTCAGGCTGGAAAGGTTCACCGGGACAACCCTGCAAGCCAAACCCTGCAAATCTTTCCTGTCTGGCTAACCCCTCCATAGGGGAGCAGCGAGGTCCACCCTGAGCATCGCTTTGCCTGGCGCACGTCCGTCAAGGCAATCACGGCTCATTGTCAGGAGCCCGTTACCTGCAGACGGTCTCACTCCCTTCCTTCAATGAGTCCCAAACAAAAAACACACAGAAACCACATAACCTGAGCCGCCTCCAAAGCAAAGTCTTCCTGAGGCCAGATCGAATTCAGCTGAACAGCCAGTGGGGCTACGTTCAACCTGCAGCTGCCTAAATGCTTGAATTATTCCTATGCCTGGCATAATAAAGATGTAGTGTTGGCAGTGGTTGCTTGTCTTATACATTCATAAATATTTATCCAAATATTAATGAGCAGAAAAACAATTTATTTCTTTTTTTCCTAATTGTAACATCAATTCTAATATGTTTTGTTACTTAGTCACCTCACAAGTAAATTGATTTTCTTATCCACCAATAGGTATTTAAATGTTTTACAAGTGCATGCCAGGTTGCTGAAATGAGAACTGTGTTTGGAACTTGTAGCAGGGCTGGTACTTTTAGATTTTTTTTTATTTTTTTTGCTAACACAGTAGGAATTACGTAATAAAAATTCAGCACAGAGGATGAGTACTGGTTTCATGCAATGTACATCTCTGAGGGCTTCTTCAGACAGTACACAAATACAGCGGACGCGTGCAAAATGCACAGTGTGCTGCAGAAAAGCATTTGCTCCTACTGTTCCTCTACCCACATTTTTCTTCTCTTTTCTCCCCCCCCCCCCCTTTTGTGCATGATATTGGCATAATTTATGATTTTCAGTTGCAAGTGCGGGTATCTAATTTCCAAGGTGGCATTCGAGAACTCTTCTTGAAATTTAATTTCCAATTCAGCAGCCTGCTAAAGCATACAGCTGGTTTTAATGCACACGGAGAGTCCCAGCAAAGCCAGCTACCTGCTTAGCCACCTTGCCACACTGAGGCCTCTCTTTGGATTGACCTCAACAACTTTTCGTCACCCACCTAGACAATGAAAGATGCAGGTAATCCAACCTGGAGTAGTAACTGAAAACTTTTTTCAGAGGTATTACTTGTGACAGCTGTATTTTTCCTCAGAGGGGAAGATAAAGCCTTTGGTCTATGCAATTCACTAAAAGAACACTTTATTAGTCCAACATTTCCTTGTGTGTGGCTGGAAATTTTATCAGGTGCTCACCAACATCCTGCTGTGCATTAATGTCAGAGGACCACAGCAAACAACCTCTGGTGCTGATAAGAATTGGGCATGAGACCCTTTTCTTCCTGGGGAGGTACCCATAAGCTCACTAGATGCTTCGTACGGGAGATGGAGTTTCTCTGACATTAGTGGAATTACATCAGCGATCCAGGAGGCTCATCTGTTTCGGGCAGTCTAGAGATGCCTCTCAGTGCCCTCCCAAATGAGGAAAGTGGGAGGTTTTGCATGTTTTTTGCATGGACATATTTTGTTGTTTGTCTTTTGATAGTGGTTTATTTGCCATTGTTCTGACAAAGAGAACAAAAAGGTCTCCTGATTTAGTAAAAGTATCCAGAATCTTTTTTTCTGTTTCCCTAATGAGATTAAGAAGAATTTCGGTAGATCTAATATCTATGAAGTTCATACACAGGATACAATGTTTACCAAATAAACACATTTCTTTTATAAATGGTAGCTTTACCACTTTTCTAATTCACTTATTTTTAGAGCTAGGAATTGATTTGTTCAGAGGGAAGAATAGCAGCTTCACCACCGGCTTCAGGAGAGCTATACCCGACACACGCTGGTGTAAGCACAGGCAAAATTTCTACCCAGTGTCCTGGCTTAAGGGTTGTTTTCCTTCTCCTCTGGGATTTCTAAGACAAGGGACAATCCGTAATGTTGCCAAATGAACCTCCTACAAAGAGAGGACAAGGGAGTCCAGCAGAGCTCAACGTCTATTACAGCCAGTTTAAGTCAGGAGTCAGGACTGCACCTTCTGGGAATATTACGTACACCTTCCTGGTCCCCATTTTAGCTACAGGAAAGGCAGACTAGCTCAGGCAGCTTCATCTCAACACTGTAAAAAATTGCACTCGTGTACGCCCCCACTACTACAGTTCAGATCAGAAAAATTAAAAAAAAAACCCTGCACTAACCATTGTCGCAGCTTTTCAGGGTTATAGTAGAAACTCCCAGGGTCTGCTACTCTCTTGGTTCGGTGCAGAGCCTTATGCTGGATTCTTTTTAGATGCTAACAACAAATGCTGGTGATCTGGATTTTTATATTTGTATCGTAGTGTTCCACTTCAGTTCATAAAATCGTGGAGAAGCAAGCCTTAGCCTGGCTCTCTCAGGGCACACAGCCGATGGGCTGCCTGAAACAGCAGGGCCACTGAGAAAAAATACAAGCAAAATTTTCAGCATGAGGATCACCTCACTCATAAACTCCTGACAGACCAAACACCTGGCACTGGTATTACTGGAAAGATGATGATTTACCATCAGACTTCCCAACTGCAGCCCACTCTGAATCCTGCCACAAAAGGCAAACAAAACCCAAGAAAATATTTGATGACTTTGTGTTTTTCTATGACAACCAACATCATTTATGACCCATTATGTAATGACATGAGCATTATACATTGAAAAGCTGTCTTGAAAGACATTGTAAATAAACATTTCTGGTTTGCAAACAGGAAGCCAGAAATATTACTGTGGAAGCTGAAAGGATGGGGTTAGATTCTTGAAACACGAGTGATTTGTTTTTTCCTTCCATCTCTCCCAAACTCGTGGTGCAGTCATAGTGTTATTAGCTAATACATGTCATTTTCTCTCCACCCTTGTAGCTAAAATATAACTTAAAAAAAAAAGAACAGCGATAGAAAGACAGACTAGATAGGTACAAGATGAGAAGGAAAAGTGGCAAAAAGATAAAAGAGGAGGTATAAGGTATTTGGGGTTACAAGGATTCAAACCAAGATCTGGAAGAGTCTAATTTCCAACAGTGGCCCATTGCAGAGACTTCAGCAGAAGGCACAAAATTACCAAGAATAAATATTCCCATGGGGAAGCATCTTCAAATTCCACATATTGCATATGCAGTTACGTTCTCCGCCATGCAGGGGAGGTTTTTCAGATACGTGTAGTCATCCTGGCAATGAGAGGTGTACAAAGAGAGGTAATAGTTTATTGTAGCCTAAGTATTTCTGGAAAAAAACAAGTTTTGGGGCTCAAAATTCTTTTTCAGGACTGAGACGAGCAACAAACTTCAATCTAGGCTTTGCTGCTTCTTTTTCTGACCTGAAGAAGTGCCTGTATACTCAAAATCCTGTCTGGTTTTTAAGCTGTGTTTCTCAGTCCAGTAACTATCTCTCCACAAACCCTGCTCGGCTTTTACCCTTAGGCCATTACAACTACTACAGCACTACTACTAAACTACCCGCCCTTGGCTTGAATGAAGCAAACTCCTGACAGCCATAGGTTTTAACTGGCCAAATTACACTTTTTTTCCTATCGCAGCCCGCGCAGGGGGTCACACCGCCGACTGTGGCGCAGCCCCCCGGGTCCAGCGAAGCATGGGCTGCCAGCCAACACAGGAGTTGGAGGAGTGCTCACCACCAGCTTCCACCAGAGAAGGATCAGGTCCTTTCTCTTTTTGACATATTTCAAAACATCCCCTTTTTTCTATGCTAACTGCTCATAACAGTTGCCCGGTCCAGGCATCAAATAAACACTGGCTTTTATATCCCGGCACTAGTGTTATTGTGAAGGAAGTGTTCAGTCAAACAATACCGCTGAACAAAATCTTTTCTCCTACTGATGTCGTGTGACAATTTTTTTATTTTTTTTTGCTTTAACCTGAATTTCTAACCCATTTTAAACCTGCCATTTTTTCACACATTAATGGGAAGATTTTTTTTTTTTACCTCCTTTCTCTGCCTTTTTCCCCCCCTTCAGTAGATGAACTTTAAATGCAATAGTGTGCTCATCCTGAGTGACCCTGCCTGCTGGGAGTAATTGTCTAGAGGAGAATAGAAGAATCTAAGAGCTTTTGTGCAAGGGAATAGAGAAGACAGACTTTATTATGATTCTGAATCGTAAGCGCGCTCTCTTTTTTTTTTTTTTTCCTTTCTCTCTCTCCGTTTTTTTTTTTTTTTTTTGGGTTCTAACAGCTGTTTCCCATCACAACCGGTGTTTGAAAGACACAGCAAAATTGAGTGTATCAGTATCACAATTAGTTTCACAGGCGGCTAATAACTTACTTGCCAGCCATGCCTGATTTAATCAGGACAGTCCTGATTTATGGTTGTTTGTCCCAGTGTCCGATTTTCTCTGCCAGCTCCATCACAAGGAGATGCATGCAGCCTGCTTCTGCGTTCCGTCAGGGCCACCGGTTCACTACGGTGGGCTCGCTGCACCGGAGGGGAAAAGAAGGAGGCAGCTTAAATGAGAAGTCTGGAGTCCTCTAACACAACTCAGGAAACATATTCTTCTTACTGTGATAAACAGAGCTGCTCACGCTGGTGCAGGCGTGCCAGGCTGACTTGTAGGGGCTTGTACATTTATCAAGGTATCTCACAGTGGCCTGCTACCCCCCTCTTCCCTTGTGACCTGGAGGAACCTCCTGGGTTAGGGTCAAGAGGTGATTTTAGCAGCACATTATCTCAAGCCTGCAAGGCCCCGAGCTGCTGCGAGTGAGTCTTCTGTCAATGGTGCCAAATTACGCGTGGCTCATTTTTGCAAAGTGATCTACTGCTGCTGCTCATTGGGGACAGAGCTGAGACCATCCAACTCATTTTTCTTAGGACTGCAAGCTGGTCTGGAGGAAGTCCCAGCAGTGAGAGCCCAGCTCATGCCTTTCTCACTCAGCAACTCTACTCCTTGGAGTTGAAAAAAATGTCCATGAGAAGCTATTTAATGGATCGGTGGTAGCACTTAAAAGATGAGATCTGAGGAGTCTTGCCTATGGATGCAAAAGGGCAGGAAAAAGAAAAGGAGAAAACAGGTTTGTAGGAGGCGTTTGGCTAGGCTGGCTATACCACTGTTCCACCCGCGTAAAGGAGATAGGCAAATCTTTTTCTTGAAGATGACAGAAAAGTAAGCAAAGCTGCATTATAAACAGGCATCCTAATTAACACCCGCATGGCCCTTCAGGGTGGCTTTCCCCACAGCCAACCTGCAGATTGCTCCGGCGCTCTCTCCGCAAGGCTCTCTTTGCCCGGATGGTTACAAGACCAGAGCAGTGACTAAGCCACCGCTGAGTTAAGCCCACTACCCATTGCTGTCTCACTTTTACCTTGGGCTCCCCAAGGTAAGGCAAGGCAAAAGGTCTGTCTGTATTCACTGTTTCTCTCTCACCTTTTGGTTTGTTTTGGTTTTGCTTGCATTTCTGAAGTGGAGGGAGGGTTGAGGTCCAAATCCATGGCTGTGGTTTCTAGGTGCCACGACAGTAACAATAACCCTCAGGGATATCTAATTAGTAGAGCTGTAGCATGTTCGTGTCAGAGGGAGCCTGTGCATCGTGATTAAGAGTGTTTTCAACCTGCGAACAGAGGTTTTCTGCTTTAGTTTGAAAGGTTGTCATTGAAAATCCCTTGTGTCACCTGTTTTTAAGGATGTGCGTTACACTCCTATAGTTAGCTCTGAAACGTGAAAGACAAGATGGGCCTTGTCATCACCTTCTTAAGTCAGGGATTCAGAAACCTCAGGTCCCCAGCTCGAAAGGGGAGATGCAAGCAGACCCTTTGCACCTTCCTTATATGCGCTGGGGGATCATGCTGCAAGGGCATTGATTAGGGCTGCCACACAGTTCTGGTCCTTGCCCTGAGGAGCTCACAGTTTGGGTAGAAAGGCAACAAACTCACTGGGAGGCTTGGAAGGAGGAGGGTTTTTCTCCTTATTTTCCTCTTTTCTTACCTTATATATAGGGTCTGATAATGCATGACAGAGAACACACAGTTATTCAAAGCGTAACAACGAACCAAGTGACAGGAGAGGGTACTGACCAGTTCTCTAGATGACGAGACACAAGCAGAGGCCACAGCACATGCTTTTCTCCAGATGGAAGAGTCGAATCTACATTTGGAAGCCCCTATCTCCTTAAGAAGCAAGAAGGGGAGCACCTCAGTTGCCAATTTCACTTAATTTTAAATAGATGCAAAATGCAAATTTGCATTCAGGTTTTCCAGCTGAATAAAAGACCTCTTGCACCATACCTTTTACAGGAGGTATTCACGCTGCTTCAGCTGGAACACTTTCCCCCACCTCTTGGGTTTCCTATCAGTTGTTTCTAGCTGGCCCTCCCTTCAGTACGGAGACGTGCTGGGAGCAGTCCTACAGCAGGGAGCAGTCTCTCTATATGGTCCCTAATGGGGGACTTAAGCTCTTCCCAGAGGCCCTTGGAGAGGCCTCACATTCTTTGTTTCACACTAAAGGGGACTGAGGCAGTCTGGAAAACTTAACTGAGGCAGCAGCCTCATTTTTAAGGTTTTACAATACTCAGCTTAGGTCCTAAAACAGAACCTGGGTCTAACATGTCCATACAAGTGGGTATCCAAACACAGGGATTTGAGTGCTAACATCTCCATCTTTTTTCAGAAGGACATGTCATCATTTTCTCATCAAAAGCGGCAGAAAGTGGGACTGGAACTGCGGTGACTCCGGCAAGAAATCTGCACTTGGGATTACTTCTTGCCGTTCTCTTTTCTTCCTCTGTTTACACAAAAGACAGACCACGTTCAATGGTATCAGCGCAACCCAACCATGATACTCACTGAGCAGTTAACACACACGCACATTCAAAGAGAAAAAGAAAAAGTGACAGTCTATCCATCTCACTTGGCATGTTTATATGTCCTTCTTAACCATAAAAAAGAAGCCTGTTTACAAAGCGGAGTGTCGGTAACATTGTGTAGAGGAACACTTATCTGAGAAACTTTGATCTCCTTCTGAAGCACCATTACTCTGAGACCGACGGTCTAATGGCTCTTTGGGTGGGAGAGAAAGTTTTTCAACAGGAAAAGAAGGAAGTTTATTGTGCTATCTAGTGGACACATTTAGAAAATCCTGCTCCTCGGAAATAAGTCGTGGCTGTGTCACCAGCAGCCTTATCCCGCATCGCGCAGGCTGCTGAATGGCGCGGGTGGGGGGGAGGGGGGGGGCGGGAAATAACAAGACGTTGAGGCCTCCTGTAATGGGATAGTGGGGAAGTTGTTACTCTAAGGCAGGCCTGCTATCTCACTCATTTAAGTAATGGACATATTAATGGAGCTGAGAGCTAAACCAGACACATAGCCTGCCTATTGGAGCTAACGTTTTCCATTTACAGGCTCCGGGCCGCATTTTACAATACTGATTCACGTTTCTAGGCCCTACTTGAGTGAGTAATCGTACTGGCTTCGAGAGCACGAGCAGAACATTGGCCTCATCAACAGGAGTAAAAACCACTGCCAGGAGAGTGATGGGATCAGATCCTAAAACATCTAGTGATGAGTTAGCATTAAAAATAAAAATGTGAATGCTTTTTTTGAAAAGGATCGTGAATTTCTGGGATCCAGAAAGTGGGCTGAAAAACACACGTAAGACTCAGGTAGATTCGGTTTCAGATAGGTCAGAAATTCCAGAACAACAACATCACTTACTCCACTGCCTTTGCAAAACCAGCACAAAATCTTGCCCAATCCTTTTTTTTTTTCTTTCTAATTTCAAGTTTGCCAGGCCTCCCTAAGACGCCGAGGTTCACTTGATGCTTCACTGCAGTCAAAGATTTGGGTGTCTCGGATCCTTCCTGCAAACATATTTCTCTAAAATGTTTGTGAAAACACACTGTCACGTTGAAACTTAATAGCACAGACCTTCATCACAAACATAAACAGCACCTCCGGAGGCTCACACATCACTGCTCTTCGCTTGCATCTGTCCTGCTGCTCTCCATTTTATTTCTCCGTACTGCCGCTTGCACTTTTCAACTTCTTATATCTGTCGCCGAGTCCTTCATTCAAAGGCCATTGAAATCCTTGGGAGCCCATCCAATACCTGCCGCCGGCTTCAGGCCCCGCCGCAGCAATTCTGCCCCGCGAGCCCTGAACGCTTCCTTCCAGGCGCTGAACAACCCCATTAACTAAGCTCGTTAAAAATATTCCTTCACTAGCCGGCCTTTGAACAGTCGCGTCTGTTGTATAAACGTGTATTTCTCTTAGAAACCTTCCCGGGGACGCAATATAGAGATAGGCTGGAGCTGGCTTTTGCAAGTTGCCTGGCCTGTTGAAACAATTAGCTTGAAAGACAGACTTTAAAAGATGAGGGGTTTGTGCCCGCGAAAGAAAAGCAGCAGCTTCAAAAGAGTGTGATTTATACGAAAGGGAGGAAAAAAAAAAAAGGAAGCAGAATAGTTAGGCTCATTGAGTTTCCATCCTGTAGTTTCCTTATTTTGCTAGACTGTGAAAGACCGCGGCCAGGCTCTATAGAGAGTGCACATTTGAACCTGGATTTACTAATGACCGATACAGCAGTCGTGAAAGTTCAATTTATGTCTTTCTTCTTCCAAAAAACCAAGGCGTTCGTAAGCCACCGTATTTTTTGGTGGGAGACAAATAAGGCCACTGTTATTGCAGGGCGTTTAAAATAGATAATACCCCGTTTGGAAACCAAGATGAAGTACCCTTCTGTCTGGCATAGCCTTGAAACATTTACAGAAAGCCTTTTAATGGAGATTTAGTGCATGTATAATAATAACACAGAATTTGATACCCTCTGGGAAAAAGCTGCCCGGTGCTCCCTTAACGACCACAACTACCGCACAACTTGTTATACCTGAAGTTAATAAACCGGAATTAAGGTTACGAATAAACTTTATTAACCAGCAGGAGCCGGTGTCTTCTCCCCCATGTGACTCTCCCACAAGCACCGGAACTCCTACGTTTATCCCTTGGTTTACCTTTCCTGGGGCACACAGCCAGCCCTGAAAATTCTGCCAGTGACCGAGATCTACTGGGGCTGACCTCCCCCCGCCCCGAAAAAAAACAAAAACAAAAACAAAAACCCCCAAACTAAAGGAAACCAAACCAAACTAAAATGAAATGGAATGAAAAGCAAAATAAAATAAAATAAAATGGACTAAAAAAAAAAAAAAGAAAATGAAAATAAATAAATAAATAAATAAAAATAAACCAAACCAGACCAAACTACAGAATAAAATAAATAAAAAATGAATAAAATAAAACAAAACAAAATGAAACAAATGAAACCAAAATGAAGTAAAATAAAATAAATAAAAAATAAAATAAATAAAATAAAATGGAGTAAAACAAAAAATAAAATACAAGTAAATGAAAATGAAAACAAAATAAAACAGAACAAAAGAAAAAAGAGCAAAACAAAACAGAGCGGAACAAAACACGAAATAAAATAAAAAATAAAATACAAAACAAACAAATGCAAAGCAGTGCAATGCAATGCAATGCAATGCATCAAGGGATTTTGGGGGGGCGTCCCATGTTCACCGGCATTATCGCAGAGCCCGCCGCGGAACAGGGGCGGCGGTGGCCGGGCTGGCCGCGGAGGCCGCGGCTCACGGCGGTGGCCGGGCCCG
>VZTL01036263.1:91922-109492 GCA_013400535.1 Scopus umbretta
CCATCCCTGGAGGTATTTAAAAGATGCATAGATGTGGTGTTTAGGGACATGGTTTAGCAGTGGACCTGGCAGTGATAGGTTAACCGTTGGTCTTGATGATCTTAAAGGTATTTTCCAACCTAAATGATTCTGTGATTCTATGACCTTACTCCTCTTGACATCAGTGAGAGTTTTTCCTGGTTTTTTTTCAGTAGGCAGTAATAGGGACCTCATTAAACTCTAATGAAAGTCCACTGAAACTTAGATGGGCTTTGAGTAAACCCTTCAGAGACCAAATTAAATACAGATATATAGCTATACAGATACAGACAAAACAACAAGTTTTTGGCTGGGATTTGGACTTTCATTACAGATAGGTACTTTTAGGTTAAACACATAAGCAAATGTCCTCCCCTCCTCCTGCTGTGCAGCCCTGTGGGATAGGGCATAGCCTAACCTTACTCCAATTTCTCTGTTTTCAACTGCTGAGGGACAGTGAACAGATCAGGAAGCCTGTTATTCCAAATCTGAAATTCCAAGTGCATTACTTGTTCAAATTAAGCCATGTGATACTGGTTTAGTTCATTGATTTGACAACTGTGACATTTAAAACAATGTTTCTGATACAGAAACTGCTGGAAAAGCAAATGAAAAATGTCCCAAAAGCAAACCATTGTGGAAAGTAAGCACAGCTGGACCCTAATTCTTTAATAAATCGGAATGAATATTCCCAGAACAGATTTTTGGTATTTAGCTGTGTTTGGTTTTTTTTTAAATTGCAAGACTTCTGAACTTGCATGACACCTGGAAAACATGCCATCTTCACTTTCTCCCCAGACTGAATATTTCAAGAACTTTTCTTGTCTGTACGAAAGAGAAGCGTCTACGTTCAAGCATGATTATCCCTATTTTTAAGCATGAAGTTCAAAGCTACAATACACAGAACTTTGAAATAATTTAAGCATCTAATGGTACAAATATTTGTTTACTGAGATTTTCAAAACTACCAAAGCAGCTTAAAACACCCCAAAGGTGCCTTTTAAAATGTTATTATCTACTTGCATCTCTACTTTCTGCTTTCCCATCTCCTGTCTTTCCTTGGCCCATTGTCTCCATTGCCAGCCTTTCTTCCTTTACTTTCCTCCAAATGCCAGACTAAAAATCACTTCACTTCTGCTTTCCCCACTTATATCTCAGCATGTTGACCATACCTTTGCCTGGATTTCCAGGACCATTAAGATACATGAAAACAGTCAGCGAGGGATATTGTTGTACAGCTTGATCACATAAGCAACAGCGGTCTAGTGTACCCATAAGTGCAAAGGCACCATAAAAACTGGAAAAAAAAAAAAATTGTGGTGTTTTCATTCCTCTGAGGTGAAGGAAGAAATTGGCATGGAAGCTCAGTTTTCACACTCTCTCCCTGCCCAGTTTGTTGGCCGTCTGCTCTTCCTTTCCCATTTGTCCGTGAGGAGTTGAAAAGGGCAGATCCAAAGCAGCACGAAGTGGGAGTGACTTGTAAAGACAATGAAACAAAATGAATAGACATAGGTAAAATAACCCTAAAACAATGACAGCTCTCTTTATTGTAAAAACCGAGATGATAAAACGGATAGTAAAACTTTTAATCACCTCTTTACCGCACTGTGCAAGACTGCTGCTGTCAGGGTCCTGCAGTCAAGCCGTGGCCAAGCTGAGCAGGAGTTTTAGAGTTTCATTCTTCATCTGCAGATTTCAGGAACGAAAGGATTGTTCCTAGGAGAGGAAGTTAAATTTAAATTGCCCAATTTCTTCCTTAGGCTGGCATAAATCAAAAGTATCAATTGAGTTAGGCTGGTTGGAAAGAGCTGAAAATCTGGTCTGTAATCTTTAAAAGAAAATGCATTTGTATTGTACATTACTAGAAAATTAGTTTTTGTTGCCTCCATAAGACAACCACAGGAAAGGAAGAGAAAATAAAAAGTTCAAAGTACTGTACTGGGTCCCATGGTCTCTTTTCGGAGCACCAGTCAGTCATCAGTCCTAAAATAAGGTCCTCCAAGGCTGTAAAGGACTCCAGTTTTAAAGGAATCCCAGAATTGTGGCCAGAAGCCCAGGGTCCTAACAGCTGACCAGGAAAAAAAGGGCAGACTTCCACCACAAACCTGTGAAACTTGAAACATTTCCATGAAGCATTTCAAGTTAAAATAATCACCCCTTTTTGAGTTTTGTCCTGGCTCTACTCAGCTGGCCTGTAGTCATGCCAGAAGATTTCTGTAAGTGAAGAACAGGAAAGCCTGAATCAAAACCTACCAATTTTAGATACAGATGATCCGCAAAGCCCTGTCAGAGCCTGGCCTGAGGGGGGTCCCAGCTCTTCATTTGCCATTTATAATTTTTTCCCCTATGTTTATTTCAAAAACACAGTCTTTCTCCTCTTTTAGTGTTGGATACATTTCATGAACTGAATGCCGGCTGCCACTCCTGGTGACTCACTGATGAAGCCTGCATCTATTTCTAAGTTAAAGCTGCAAGTAGACTACAGCATCTCTGAGCCAGGCTGGGATGAGAGGGATGCGTGAATGAGAGGGATGGTTCATAGAATCATAGAATCATAGAATCGTTAAAGTTGGAAAAGACCTCCGAGATAGCTAGACCAACCATCAATCCAACACCACCATGCCTACTAAACCATGTCTCGAAGTGCCACATCTACACATTTTTTGAACCCCTCCAGGGATAGTGACTCTACCACCTCCCTGGGCAGCCTGTTCCAATGTTTGACCACTCTTTCAATAAAGAAATTTTTCCTAATATCCAATGGTTGCGGTAGAGAACAAGTCAGAGATTTAGGCTCTCTGCTTGGTCCAGGGCTGGTAATTTGGGACAGACCACTCTGCCCTTTGCCTATAAAAGAGGGACAAAATTACCCCACTCCCTGCTGCTCCACTGTTCCATGACACAGGAACGGGGAAGGAGAAGAAGGTATATGTTTGGAGCATCCATTCACCCTATAGATCCTGGAGCCCACACCCCAGCATTATGCTCGGGCCATGCTGCTACATCCCAGTAGCAGCCCTCCTGGGAGCACAGGCTGCTGCCGTACCTCTGACAGAGCTGGTAGACAAACTAAGATGGATTTGAAACTTCTCCTAACACAGGAGGACAAAAGATTAAAACAAATGGGCAACAGGATGGCTAATAGCATTGGTACGATCACTGGCAATAGCAGCTGTAATAGAGTCAGCCTTGGAGCGAGCTGTGGAGTGGTGATGTTACTTTATTCTTAGTAATGATCAGTGTTAACTAATATTTGTCTGCTGAATGCCTACAGGTCCTTGTCAAGGATCAGGCCCCCACTATGGCTGGCCCTGAATACAACCTAATAAAAAGCTGCTGTCCTCCAGAGCTTGAAATTGAAGCACAAGGCAAAAGACAATAAGTGAATTCTGCAAAGAAACAGGTGGACCCCAGGGTAAGAATGAGACAAATGTGTGATGACATGGCCTGAAAGTGGCCAAACAGTTACATGCAAAAGGATGAGAAATGCAGCTATTTCTGTTAATTTGAAGAGTCCCTTGGACAGTCTATCCAAGTTAAAGTTGCCAGGTCCTCTGATGCTTTTTCAGAGTTGAAGTCCCCCTCCTGGTAAGCAGCTGTCAGGGAGGCAGGGAAGAGGTAGCCTCTCTCTCTCGAGGTGACGTGAAGTGAATGTGGGAGCAGCAGTGTTGATACCTAAGGCTAACTGTCTGCACATAGTCCATGTGAACTGCATCTTCCAGAAGCCAAACCAGACTTCCCAGACAGCTAATAAAAGGGATTTGTCTTCTGTACAAACTGGCTGCTGCCAAACAGCCACTGCAGACTGAGCAACCAGTCCTTCCGCGGGCTCGTGCTCTTCAGAAAATGATAATGGCTTTGCTGTCTCTGCTGACCAGCTCTGTACCAGAATGGGAAAGGCTCCGCACATGTAATAGGAGCTCAGAGACCATGGTAATGAGTACGGTATAAAAAATGACAGATCTCTGGATGGACAGATATCTCTTTATCATTTCTCTGAGCCATCCAATTTCCCCAGGCACGGAGTACACCCTGGAGGTTTGGGTTTAAGGCAGAGAAAGCTTTACACGATGGATTGAGTGTTGTGTAAATATGTAAATAAAGAATAGCTCTTTAATTTTTTATGAGGAGTACATTTTAAAGCCTTGCTTTGGCCTCCTTACTCAGGCAAAATTGCCACCTAACAAAATGGCAGTCATACCTGAACAAACATAACTGTGATCTGCAAGTAAAACATCTGTATTAAAAATTAACTAATGAAAAAATATTTGGATAATATTAAGAAAAGGAAAAAACTTGTGCAGAACATCAAGCAAAAGATTCCCGGGGTATGAAGTGCATTAGGCTATGGAGGATTCTCTTCATAGGCCACATGCTGCATGCTCACACGCTCGAATCCCAAACAAACAGGCTTTGCACGGGGAAGCTAACGGTGTTCGGGGGGCAAGCGGAGTGTCAGCGTTGCCCTACTGCCCTGCACGCCGTGTCTCAAGGCAGTCTGTGCACAGCGGCGTGTGCTGGCGGCACCGTACAGGGCCCAGCTTTCCAGCAGCAAGAATGGCGCCTAAGCATCCTGCAGATGCCGGGCCCTCGATACGCCTGCTGGGCAGGACTGTCAAGAAAGCCCGAGATGGGGTTTAAGCACACCAGCTCCCGAACTGGAAGCTGCAGCCTCTCAAACAAACGGCTCGCGCCTTGGCGCGCTGCCTCACGGATCCCTGACGTGACTCTCATTTTTGTGGTTAAGAATACGCCGCACAACTGGTTTCCTCTGCCATGACAGTGTCACTGGTTTCCTCTGCCATGACAGTGTGCCCGCACAACGCCTCTGCCGGCGTTGTGGTACGGGGACCTGCGCGGCTCGGGTCCCAGCTGCGCAGAGGAGCCGGCACACTCCTGCCTGCCTGTCTCCCCACATCCTGGTCTGCCCTTACACACTAAAACTGGGAAGGGAAGGAAGCCCCCAGAGCAATAAAAGGCACATTGCGAGTGATTTCCGTGAAGGGTGGGTAAGGCAAAGCAATGTAGGTGACTGGGAACAATCCTGAGCTGGTAGGAGCACAGACAGGACGGTCTGCTCATAATTGCTCTATTCCTCCTCCAGGATCTCCAGCAAGATGTGATGAAAAGTTTCAGTGATTGATTTCCATCATTCAAAGGAAATCCTTTTTTTTTTTTTTCAACCTTTAAAAAAAATTTTTTTTTTTTTTTTTTTTTTTTTTTCCCCCAGAGCTCTGGTTCTGGTTGCATTTAAGAAAAAAATCTCAGAGCTGTTTTCCTGCAAAAAGTCCAAGTGTAAATATCATCCACTAGGAGAGACTCTCTGCCATTAAAAACATCCTTGTTTTGTTCATACCACCAAAGACACAGTGTTCTGCCTAACTAAAGGTCAGAAAACAGCAGAAATTTGAATGCTTCTATCAGCAGTCCAAGAGATTTCACATAACGCCTGCAACCCATCCAGTATATATACATACATACATACAGGTATTTATACACACACACACATATATAATGAAGAAGGAAATGTTTCTTTTAATAACATCACCTTGTTGTGTGGTAGCACTGTTTTAGAAAGGGGTTATTAATGAAGTCAGCAGAAGTGCAGCAGTGTTCCTTACGGCAGCGAAAACACCCTTTCCTCCTTTTTCAGATGAACTGAAACCCTCACATACCATCCACACTCTTGCAGTGTTTAGGTGTAAATAACACCCGGTGTGTACAAAGCTCCCCTTTCATATTCATTACTGTCATAGCTTTGAAAGGAAAAAGCAGAGGTCATTTATTAGAGGTTACTTTTCATGCAAAACACCCTGTGGTTGCTGTCATTCAGAACTACTTAGTCTACGCCCTCAGTCATCTATTAGCAGGGCTTCAGGTCATAACCTTTAGTGGCATTTGGAATCCCAGAACCTCTGATTAGCGCAGGATTTACATATCCTTCAGTTAAAAATGCTCGGCTATAGAAATGCATGAAATGTTGTAAATGTGTTTGGCCTTTTGTCTGGAATACATATGAACTCTGCATTCAAAGTAGGGTGCATTAAACTATATTTGTTTGGCATGTTATAGCTCCTCTGTTAACGTGGCATCAGTTAACCCATTAAAGACGAACTGCCCTTTCAAACTGGACTCATAATTGAGCACAAAGAGGAGGGGGACGGTGGTGCAATTAATAGGTTCAGATTACATGAGCAACCACTAGTGCTTCTTTAGGCCTGTTATATTTTTCTCAGCGAAGTAGCCATGCCTGCACCAAGTTTGATTTAATGGTCTCTGCTGGGATCCGTATCATGAAATTTTACTGGAAGGTGCAAGGCTACTACTGAGTCGTTGCCTCTGCAGATGGTAGCAAGGTGTAACCAATCATGCACTTTTTGAGTTTCAGTAACACAGAAACATCATTCATTTGCAATACAGGATCAATACATGTTATATTTTTGTTGCTGGAATTTGGAAATAAAGCCAAATTACACCGTTCTTTGAACAGAAATGTCATTAACAAGCATTAGCGTGACTCATTGGTTGATTTAGCTCGGCAAGGAGGATTTGTCAAACAGTACTAAGCTGGTTTCCCAGATATTCGAGTACTTCGGTTGCTCTTCTGCGTTCTCATGTATTTCAAGGAAAACATTTTTAAAGGGTATAACATTCACCGTGCATGACTAGAATCAGGCATGTGTGCCTTTGAGAGGACCTCAACTGAACTGATGTTCTCCCAGTCATACACAGTGAGAGACCATCTATGTTTTATTCAGGTTGGCTGTGGCTCTCTTACCTGGACATGAATTCTAATAGCGATAACAAAAGTGGTAGCCTGGTGCAGTGCAGGTTCTTCTATACCATCACAGAGTTTCACCAGGATGTCCTGACCTTTGAGTCAAATGCAATTCCAGCCGAAAGATCATTTAACCTGTGGTGTTCCTGCTGAGGTAGTTAATTCGGATGTTAGTGAGTGCCAGGGAGTACACAGCAACCAGAATACTTGACAGAGGTATTGTCCACGCACACATTTTGACTTCAGGTGGTTATATGTCCCCTCTAGCTAAAGCTTGAGACATTTTCACCCTAAATCTTCCAAAATGTATATTTAGGGTCTAACTCCTTACACTAAATGAATACAGGAGCATGAATATAAGCTGGTGGACATCTTTGGCCCCCAGTTCCTTCCAATTTATAATCCAACTGAGAGGTGACAGGCTGAGCTAATTAAAAACTGTGAAAGGAAATGAGAAGCCAAGAGACAGGCAAGCCAGACACATTGCAAACTGGTGGCTAATAGTTCTAAGCTTTTTTTGCACTTAGAAGTCAGTCTCAAAATCCTTGGTTCAAAGGGCAGCCTCAGCCACCTCCCTGCCAAATCCAGCATTATTTCTGGATGTCTCCGTGTTTCATAAACTCAGATGCAAGAGGAACACCTTGATGTCCTGCAAGTATCAATGAGAGACACAGTCTGGAGGGATGCTCCCTGCGTGGACAGAGCTCTGGCAGACTGATCCGTGGTCAACGAAGAGGACATCACCTCTGTGGGTCTATGACATGTCTTAACATCCAAACAATTGCTCAGTTCTCTTTGACCTGCCTGGAACAAGTCGAGCATGTCTGAATGTCCTGGCCTTCTGAGTATAAAACTTGACTTTTGACGTCACAGCTGTGCATTATTTCATCTGGAGGCTGCAATTCTGGAGGAAAGAGGTCAAGCATTTAAATGTATTTCCTGGTTTAGATTAAACTCAGTCATAAAGGGCAGAGAGACTGCACATTTGGATGATTTGCTGCAGTGGCTTGGAACCAGCCCACCTTCCAGGGGAGCAGGACACAAACTCACCTTTAAATTGGTAGTGATGGGGAAAGACTGCCAACACATGAACTGTATCTCAGGTAATAGTAAACTTGACTTTTTAAATTCAAGAAAGCATTTCAAGGCATTAGGGGATGAAATTGAGAGCACAGATCTAGTCATACCCCAAGAAGAAAACCTGACCCTTTGGCTCTATCTTTCTTATCACAGAGGAACAATACTTTTTCAAAGAGACATCAAAAAGCCTATCTGTGGCAGGCAGAAGGCTGAAATACCAGCATAGGAAATGTCATTTCCCTGCAACGTCAAGTCTGGCATGGGTACCTTCATTGATCAGGCTTCATAAGCTCCCAGAGTTACCAAACTCAGCTGGGTGGAATAGCGCATGCTCCATCTTATTTTCCCTTTCACATATCAAACTGCACAACAGAACCAGAGGAAAGGCAGATAGCAATTTTCCTTTCTGTGGGATCAGAAAAGGGTACGACACAGAGCCAACAATCACACGACCTCGGGAGCAAAGCTGAGGACGTTTCCTATCTGAGGTGGAGAACGATCAATCCCAGGACGTATCCAGACTGAAAATAGCATCAAGGGTTCTAACCTGTCTCCCATTCATGTTTTGATAGCCTGATATGCTACCAATTCTCCAACACTGTACTCAGAAGTTGTAGGAGGCAGGATACTACCAGGTGAACATGATATCTGGTACACTTGACCCACACAGAGAGAGCCTCAAATGCTCAAGGAAGGATCTTTGCCACTCTCATCCAGATGTGGCACAGCTCCAGCGCACATTGATACATAGAGTAAACATTACATAAAAAGTGCATCAGTAGATGCTAAGGTTGCTCTGCGGGGACAAAGATGAGAGCTGGTTTTCTGAGCTTTCGTGGGATTTCAGAAAAAACTCATCAGTCATCCCCTGATGACAAAAGAAGCTTCATGCGTGGGACAGTGCTCACCACCTGCAGAATAAGAGCCCTGGGGGACATATCAAGGGTAAGGAAGGATTAATAATGGGAAACAATGAAAAGTAATAGAGAATAGAAAGTAAGAAGCAGTAAAAGACATGGAGAAATGGGATCAAAGCAGTAAAACCACTTTGAAAGCAAACTTTCTCACATGGTTGGTTGAAAAGAACAGATGGCATGCGGACACCCCTCGACTTATATAGCTGTTTGTCAGCGCAAGTAAGAAGGCTAGCCTACAGATACCTCTGAGCCTGATGACTTCTGGCTGCTTGTGGCATGCACATTTATTCAAAGTTCAAATGGACAAAGGGAGCAGCACTCCAAAACAGAGATTTTTGGGGGGGTAATATAAAGAAAGAGAACGGGACTGACACTACAAAGTTTGTGCCACATAGCCCAGTGATGGACAAGATGACTAGCTCAAACAATTTGTAAGGAAGTTTGCTTTCTTCTACTAGTTCAGCAGTTAATCTTCATTCATTAAAGCTTTTACACCAACTTTAGACCACTGGACACCAACAGGTCTCTAGCCCACCTTTAGTTAAGCTAGAACAAAAATGTTTTACTCAAATGAGACCCAAGGAAACCATCTGTTTACATAGAAGTCAGGGAATGCTTTCTCACCAGCTTCAGCAAGAGAAGACTGAATCCCACATTCCACTGTTACAAAATGTATTAAAAAATGAATTTAATTTAGAAATCATTTTATTAAGATAAATACCATATTTCTAATCTCTTCCTTGAGTAAATCCTCTACTCTTCAACTATTTTCCTCAAGGTCGAGTTATGTGAAACTACAATATTCAGGAGAACAGCTGATACATTTTTTCTGTTTAAACTGAAGATGATAAATAAATTCAAGCGCTGATCGTTCCCTGCTACTGAGCCTCCTGTTGAGGTCAGAACTGAGAAGGTTGCCACCAGATCCCTAGCAGGTCCTGTCAGTTACTCATGCAGTTTTGATATACCAGGCACCCACTGTGATTTAGTTAGATGAGGCGTTTTTAGCTTCTGTTGGAACTTGAATGGAAATCACCTCTTCTCAACTAAATACGGAAATAAAATTATGGTCAACTTTCTACCATAAGTGAAAGTTTTGTGTTGGTATATACAGACACCTATATCTCTATAGATGTATATAGTTTTTAGTGGATTATTCTGATTGTCTGCCTTCTGGCTGCAGGTTATTCAGCAAGAGAAGTTTTAAGAACTTCTGTTTAAGTTCTTAACTGTGTTTAAGAACGCTATGACCTTCCCCTGTATAGGAAACTGACTGCAAGAGCAGAAGACACATCCATACGTTCTCCCCTGTGCTTTTCCCTCCTCTGCTTCAGTACTCCCCCACATCGTGACACTTGCTCAGACAAGAAGGTCTGATATTTTTCCCACTTCACAGGTTAACTCAGTTTATTACACGACCATTCTTCAAAATTCGCCACCCCTGCCCACGTTTGCAGTGCCTGTGCACTACGGTGCCTTCAGATAGAACTCTCTCCTGTCTAAGGTGCTTGTGCATTGACCTTATCAGCTTCCCTCGGAACAATAATTATAAACAGCACTTTAAACACCAGATTTATTTAAAAGTGAAGTGATCAAGCGAGCACAGCACAACCAGGGCTCAGGGAACATGGTTTTTATCCCTGGCTCTCCCACTGACTGGCTATTAAGACTTCAGGCAAGTTACGGAGTTTCTCTGTGCTTATGTTCAGCGCTCAGACGCGTCCCTCTTTAAACTTCACAGTCTCAGAGACAAGGACTGTCTTTTACTGCAGATTTGTAAAATGAGTGGCACAGTAAGGCCTTATTAGGAGCTGAGATCTGTAGCTATTATGGCAATACCACAAGTGTTGTTAACATTTTATAATCAAATACTGTACTGCAAAGGTATTTAGCGCCCAACAGTCAAATAATGTAATAGGGTCCTGCCACGCAATCAAGGTTAGAGTTCACTTAAAACAATAACGCTAAAGAAGGCATTTGAGTGCGGAAACTGGAGCAGACTGGCGACACAGCCTCTGTGATATTTTCCTGGCGAAGACAAGCATTTTCCACCCTCCATCTGAGTTGCGTGGCTTGACTTGCTTGCCCTCCCAACGGCCCAGCGCGCAGATGGGTTTATCAAGCGCCGCACGGCGCCGCAGCAGCTAACCCGCCTGCCAGGGGGACGAGCTCAGGCTCGTGGCAGCCGCAGGACATTGGGTCAGCCCAGCGCCTGGGCAGCGTGGGGGCTTTTGCCTGGAAAAGGCGTTGCGTAGAAATGCCCTTACTCGGCAGATAGCTGAGAGTGGAGCTGCTCCACAGAGCAGGCTCTAGCGTCGGCGAACAAATGGAGGCAGGCGAGAGGAAATCACCATCTCCTAAGCTGCCTGCAGAACTGTGTCCAGCTAGAACTCCGCTGCCCCCTCCTACAAAGAGGAGGTTGCACTACAAGACAGAAACCTGTAGGCGGCAAACACCAAAGGCATGATTGCTGAGCTAGACGTATGTACAATTTGTTGGTATACGCATATATCGTAGCGCAGAACTGGGACCTAAACGATTTGTGTGCATTGATTTTTGCACTTGACTCAAGCTGTTTAGCCCGCCTCTGACATATCTCAGCAGAAATTTTTAAAAGCTGTTATGTGACACAGAGTGAAAAATCCCTGTTGAGCTGTCTCTATCACGAGTGTCTCCCCCTCTCTGAACTTTCCCAGTAAAGTATCCATGAGAAACACAATAATGCCACTTTTAGTCCTTGTCTCACTTCCCAGCTGTTGGTAATGGACACACTGTGCCTGTAATGGTAAAACTGAAACCACGCTCTCCGTGTTTATAGGTCTCTGCTCTTTCCAAGTGATGACATCTATGCCAAAGTAGGTCTTTTTGGCTACAGCTGGAAAAAATACACCAATAAGAGACTTAGCTGAAATGTATTTTACCTCAGAGAGGTGAGAAATATTATTTAAAAAACCCAAACAAACCTAAACAGTCATGTCTTTTTATGATTTTTTAAATACTAAAGAAGCATCTGATTTATAAAGAAAAGCAAAAAAAAACTATTCTGTATTGTGCTTGGTCCTTCTGTATCATGGAGTGAATATTCATTAGATCTATTTTAGCTGTAGGTGCTGCTCAGTGAAATATCTTGAAAAGTGGTAGGTTTAGGATTTATTTTTTTTTNAACCCAGCAAAACCAGCCAGAACAATGTATTTACATATTGTGTATGAGAAAACCAGTGCTGCTGGGACTGAGAGTGCCTAGTGAAGACTAAGGAAAAGGCTGTAGCCTCCAGCACAGAGAGCCCATCTCTTTGTTCGTGCAAGTCTCACACATGGTCATAAATGACTATCTGAAGCCTTTTCCAGAAGGACAATCCTCAAGTAAGAGACAACTGAGATAGTAAGTGGCATTCCAAAACTGGGTGATGGCATGGTCCCAGCTCAATGGACTCCAGCAACATGTGGCTGATGGGAGAACCCCCCAGGGTTACTGGGTCGCACTGCCCTAAATTAGTCCAATGATGAACTGTCTCTCAGTGAGCCAAAATTTGGAAGACCTCAAAAGATAGAATGAAGTTGGTTTTGCTGTGCCCCCCACTGTCCCTGGCCGCATGTCAAACGGTCCTTGGCTGGAAGCCCCCTACCAACCAGAATAATATCAAAGGCGTGTTACCCACCAGAGTCACCCACTATGAACACAGTGCTATGTTTATGCCTCCTTGTTTCACTACTCACCAAAGCAAAGCATACGAAGAAAAACTTCCAACTCCTATTCAAATGTAAACAATGATAATACCCAGGAATTACCCGCTTTGTTTTCCCATTCTTATACCCGTCACAATCTGGATGACCGCGAGGTGGGGATGAGAGAAGAGAGAGCAGCAGTGTTTCCAACCCTCCCAGCCAAGCTGTCTGGAAGATGTTTCACATCTGGGGGGGAAACCATTCATGTACGAGCTGCAGTAATTACTTGATCCCTGTACCCACAGAAAATTGGAGAAGAGCACAAAGGCTGAGGCAGTTCTGGTTGTTCCTGTTGAAAGCCCCTGTTTTGGCAACCCAACGCCGAGCCTGGGCCAAGATGTACTGTTTCCTTCTTACCTTGCCCCTCTCTCCACTCCCTCACCCCCAGTTTAAACTGGAAACCAGTCAAATGTTTTTCTTAGGCCCGCAAGTCTAATTCTTTGTCGGCTTGGGTCGGTGTTTTTTTCAATTGAAAATGCCTAGTTATGTGTAACATATGGATTTTATAAGGGTGGCTATGTATTAAAGGTAAAACAGAAAAAGAAAGAAAGAAGTTTATTATTTTACACAGTGTAATGGACACCCTATATGGCTAATTCTTGAGTTAAATGAGTTTTCCAAGAAAATGTTTAGTCTTTCGTTGAACAATTATTTTAAATACTTTGCCACCAAGAAAGTAAGGCGGTGTAAGTTTTACGAACATGTATTTTTTTTCCTTTCACGGAAACATTTGCTTGACTGATCCCGTATAGTTCCAGAAACAAATACAAGTGCATTTGCTTAAAATAACAAAACCACACACAATACTTAACTCATTAGGATGATTTAGCGGTGGTTCAGTATTTCTTTTGGCTGAGTGCTCTGGATGAAATCCCATGTATACAGTCTTGTATTTTACACCAGTACTTTTACTTCAGGTTATACAGTAATCTCTGTCAGACACTGTGCCCCAAGTACAGTATAAAAAGATAGCTACTTGTGGAATGTCTCTGTCAAAAGAGCATATGCAAAACAGATTTTAAAAATTAAACTTGTTTAATGCATTACACTTTATGGGAGTTAGAGCAGAGAGTTAACTGAGATAGTAAACCCATACTCCCCACCGCTTAAAAGATAAACACAGTCGCTGAGCAGAGGATATATTCACAACTATGAGGAAAAAATTTGCCTCGGTTCTAGAAACACTATCTCAGATGGTCCTCTTTCCTCTTCATGCCTAACACATGTAGAAATAAAATCTGTTAAGCTGTAAATTTAATTAAAAGAAACCTCATAAAATATATTAGTACAATCTCTATGAGTAGTCCTCTGTACCAAACTTTTATTGGCTTCCCTTTTTACATGCCAGAATAATCCTTTGTGAAATTTCTCCTTAAATATCTTTAATTTATATCTCTCTGGCTGGTGACACTCACACTTCCCATCCCTGCAGTACGGAGGCAGTTGACTGTAGCCTAAGCGTTGTGTGTCGAGTGTTGCAGCACAAGCTTTTCCAGCTGAAACTCACCACATGCCATGCTGTGACCCCACGCTGCCTGCTGCTCGTGACCACTTAAGTACCAAAATGTTACTTTGCCTGAGGAACGGTGGAAGAATCCTGCCCTAAAGAGGAGCGTGTATTTACAGGTCCCATTCTGCCATCCTTCTGCAGCTATGTTTCCTACTGGCTTAATTAGAGCTGCAGGGGAGCTTCTAATTTTTCTGGTCACACTTTATTATCCTCTGATTACTAGCCATTAGTCTTCATCTTTCTCTAGGGTTTGTTTTTTTGGTTTGGTTTTTTTTTTTTTTCCTATTTTAAAAAATAAAATTTAAAAACCGGCCAGGAATGAGATATATGTTGAAAACCAATTTATCCTTTTGTCAGAGTAATTGCTAGCTGGGGATGATAATTTCTTTGTTCGGAGCAGATACGGAACTATTGTCTTGGCCTTCTAAATTGGTACGCCATACCCCATGCTGTCTGCAAGTATCAGTATGGAGCCATGCACAGTAGATGCTGAATATACTATATAACGGAGGTGTCCCTGTCTAACAAAAACTAACTCCTTTTTTTTTTTTTTAATGGAAGAGAAATAATGAGACAACTGCACAGCATTTTAGTCCACATTTCTCTATTTCCTTCCCATAAAAGGTCTCAAAGAAATGCAAAGCACCATTGAAGAGTTCAAAGACATACCTCAGAATGTGACTGCACATTCAAGGCACACTGACATATTCAAGACTGGATAGCTCTATTGGAGGGAGGGAAAAAAAAAAGAAAGAAAGAAAGAAAGAGAGAGAAAAAAAAGAAAGAAAAAGGCTCCGCATACAAAATACAATACACAATATCAGTTCTGCTGTGTGAAACTCACCGCATTCATTTTGCTCACTGAGCAAACTAGGTCCCAGAGTATAACATGTACAATAAATCTAGCCATTTTTTTCCATAGGAGCCGATTTCTAGAGAAGCTAAAAATTACTTGGTGTAAATGATGCAGAGGCTGATGCAGCTGAATTTATAAATTGGGTTGAAAAGTTTGACATGCTGAATTAGATTATACCGTATAATGCATCACTAAGTAATTGATATGTACATTATGTGCAAAGAAAGCCCGCTAACTCAAGTGTAACTTTTTTTTTTTTTTTGCATTATTGTGCAACTTGGTCATCAGCTTATTGTCAGCTGAACAAATCTGGAAAAGGAGATTTAGTCCTTTATGAGCTGAATAAAAATACAATTTTGTTACATTCTGATATTCCAAAAATAAAATACAGGATAAAGATATCTTAAAAAGAAGAAAATAAGTAGAAACACATCAGAGCATTTAAAGCCCTTTTTGGGGGCTTTTTTTGCTTTTTAGGGAAGTTTTCCCTGCATTTGTTCAAGACATGTAAAAGCTCAGATGAAAGATGTGCTATACCAGCACCAACTGGAGAGGTGATGGGGCATGGAAGGGAATGGGGAATATGCAATCTCTTCAGTTAAAGCAAACAATGTAACACAGATTTCTGTGTTCTGGGAGCACAATAGAAATTCTAAAAGATCCTACCAGAAAAAAAATCTCAGTTTTATACTAGCTGTTCAGTATATTTCCAGTCTTCTGCTGATGATCTGCATTTATTTCAAGGAGATGAGAGCATTTCCCTCCGCAATTACTAGCATATCTGCCCTGATACAATGCTGATTACAGCACAGGGTCTTAAATCTCTGTAATCTGTCTGAAATGTTATTAAATATTAGATTTCAGTGTGATTTGTTTTCTTATCACTTTACTTGTAACTTTACTGCCATTCACCGCCAAGAGACCTTGAACTGGAGGCTGTGGCTTTAATCTCAATTTGTTATACTAAAATGCAAAATTAAAGAAAAATGAAGCAAGTTGAATATTACCAAGGAATGTGATTGATAACATTGTGTCATTTTTTAGTTTTAATATTATAAACTGGATTTTATGATACTCTACCCTAATAGTGACATATTTAACATTTTAAGACTGGATATAATAATTTTATGGGACAAAATGGGTATTGTTAGAAGATTATGCACGAGTACTTTGTCAAATCCTTGTATATTAAATACCAAAACACTATGATAAAATAATGGTAAGAGTCTCACTTCTTCTCAGAGAAGAAAATCCGTCCTTAACGTCTCATCTCTGGTTCAAGACCTCCTGGAGGTCTGTGGTCAGTGCGAAGTGCAGTGTGCAGAACGTGCCACTGCGCCTCCGTGCGTGGGGGTAATGGACAGCTAGCATTTACAGCGTACTGGCAGTTTTAATTTGAAAATGTGAAACAGGGGCGTTTTTGTATCCTGACAACTTCTGCTTTTTTTCCAGGCAATTCCAGTTTTTTTCCTTTGGACATCTGCCAAAGGGAACAAGCACAAGTGTGCTTTCAAACAGTACCGAAGCCACCAGGAATGGATCACTTTGTTTTTCCTTCCGTGTTTGACCACTTCCCAAAAAAGAGGTCCTCTCTTCCATGTCACCAGCCACACTCAGACTTCCTTACAACCGAGTCCCTCTAATGCGCTTCTGGCGCGCTGCTGCTAATGATGCTTGTTGATCTGCATCGCATTTTCCTTCCAGTGTTCTCTTTCTATGACCTCCATCTACCTCCCTCTCAGCCCAACCTTAAACCGTGGAGAACTTGGGATACAAAGGAACAAAATGCACGCAGAAATCCAAATCCACGTTCAGAGCGAGCTGCCTCGCTGGAGTACGGTAGGACATCACCAACGATTACAACGTTGGTACACATCTGTTTTGATGAAGGGTGGTAGCCTTCTGGACTGAGAAGAGGGAGTTCATTCCCTGCTGTCAAGAGTCTGAAACTCAGACAATGTCCAAATCCAAAATAAAACCAAAGAAAAATAATATCTTGAGAGCAATATTAGACGTTATGACTGCAGTATGCAATATACAAATGGCAGTAACTCTGGACATGAGATATAATCATATGCGCAGGGTACGGGTGTACAAAGAGGCAGGCTAGCACAGGACTTGCCATGGAATTCTGCAGACCGGGATACAAACTGAGCAATTCCATTGTGCTTTGTCTACCTGAATCGCAGGCAGACATTCACCATCATCCAAGCAACATTCCTCCTTAACAGTCTATCCTTAAAGTGCGTATAATAAAACGAGGCCACTGAGACTTGTGCATGGCTGGCTGTCTCCACTGATTTTAATTCATTAAGTAGAAATGCTGCACAAGGTCAGTTTATGTGGAAAAATCCATATCAGCAGAGACAGACGTTGACCCTCCTTTCGGGAGGAAATGATAGGATTCCAGATTGGGTTTTCTATGTAGATGAGTAGGGTCCAACAATGAGAAAGGTGTCTACGGAAAAGAATGGCAACTGAGATTTTTATACATACATATAGAAAGGCTTTGAATAGCCATGCCATGTTTTTGTTAGTTATATAGGCCTCTTTGGGGATCTATAAAGATTGCAAATTCACAAAAATTAAACATTTCAGAGCTGTCAAATGCAAAGTGTCAAATAAATGAGGTCTGGTGGAGTTTTCAAGTCTGTTCTAACGGAGGGGGGGGGGGGGGAAAGAAAG
>VZTL01036263.1:133031-143891 GCA_013400535.1 Scopus umbretta
AGAGGAGAGAGGAAAGTTGAGAAGAAAACATTATGCCAGAAGAAAACATCATTAGTATGTCTAATGTGTCATTATGTGAGGCTACCTTCAGGCCCTGGATGACAACTGTCAGCCTTCATCTAGGCACTGGCTGACAGGCCAGGCACACACAGGACTGCAAGAATGCATAAATTACATTGAATTAAAAAATGCTCCCCATGATGTGCCCGCACCAGGACTGGCATGTCAGGTGTGCGCTTTTCAGAGCAGCTGGATCCACTTCTCAGCCATCACCCAGCTTTGTCAAGCAGTACATCAGGCAAATCAAAGTGACTCCAGCGTGGCGGAGACAAGTCACATGGATAATAGGAAGTGAGTAGGACCAGAGCCCGACTGTCCCCCCCGGGCGGCAATACCTCAGAGACAAATGCAGAGCGAGTGGAGCCATCACAGACTGATCAAACCTTTCGCCCCTGCCTACCTGCCTGCCGGTGCTGCTTTGACCCCGGACCTCTGAGGCACAGACGAAAGACATCTGTGAATGAAAGTGTCATTCCGGACATTTTGAGCTGGTAGCAGCACGGCAGCCTTCCCCCAGCCCCGGATAAACATATCTTCTAGGCCATTAGCATTTGTGGAAAACCGCTCAAACCTCTCCTTTTTCTCCAAAGGTCAGTTTACAGCATCTGACTTAAAGGGCTGGTCTTTGTCTTTTTGCTGCTGATCAAAAAAGACACATTTGACTTTTATTGGGCTTTTTTATTATTAAAAAAAAATATGTTTGAACATCATCTTTGCTATTTTGGTAAAACGCCCTCCTCGGAAGGGAAGAGTTGATGTTTCCATTTGCCACTGGAATACTTTGGCTTTTAAAGAAATTCTCAGGGGGTTGTCAGCAGAAGTGAAGTTTCAGCTTTTCTTTCATTTCCCCCTGCGTTACAGCATTTAAAAAGAATAAAATTGTGAACAAAAAAGTGGCAACAAACCCAACCCCCACAACTGAAAAATCAATTCCAGGATGCCAGAGGGCTCATCCGAAATACAGATGCTGTACCTGAAAATGAATGGAAAAGAGGACGGGCTGCCATTTACTCTGCTGGTATGACACCAAGTGTCCTGCGATGGTTTTTACCACAACATATGCTGAAAAGAAATGTCTGGCTGCAAAAAAAAAAAAAAAACAAACCCACAACCCCACTCACAAATAGTTTTCTCTTTTTATAACAGCACCTCCTGCAGATGGCAGCACAGTCTGTATAATGTAGCTGAACGCACTCGCTCCCAACAACTAAGTTCCTGGCAGTCAAATACAAGATCATGATTTAGGGGCAAAACCAGATCACGTATATCCATACACAAACACCGCCCCCCTGCCCCAAATCACATAAATTTCTATGTTTCAATGAGCGCTTCACTGTACTAAAATGAGACGAATTCACCTTGTAAGGCAGTCAAGATTAAAGCAGATTTTCTTGGCTGTTGCTAGCATTTTTCCCCCACTAGCCAGAACTACAGCCGCAAGTATGAAAGCAAAGCTGAGCGAAGCATGTTGCGGGACCAGGCGCGGCCTTGGCCAGACCATTGCGCCGGCCGCCAGACAGGCAGGGACAGGCAGGGACAGGCAGGGACAGGCAGGGACAGGCAGGGACAGGGCTCTGCAATCGGCCGAGAGGCTCCGGCGCAGCCTGGGAGGCCTGGGTTCCTCAGGTGGTTTTCTGCCATCTCTGGGAAGACATTCGATCTCTCTGTACCCCAAGTCTCCCTCTGTGAAAGGCGAATACGCTTGTCTCAGCTGCCATCATGGGCCCGATCCGACAGCCTTCATGGAAACAGGGCTCCCACTTGAGTCGCGCCTGAGGCAGGCTGAGGATGCTGTTGTAAGCCAGCGTACCCGGTACAAACGCTGAAGGTGAGTGGGTTACGACTTTCATCTAACCCCTCACTTTATCATAGTTATTTTAAAAAAAAAAAACAACAGGTGGAAAAAATGGATTGCTTCCAGGTGTATTTGCCTGTGTTGCATTTCCTAAGGAGCACCGTAAGGCTTTTGGTAGTTCAGAGCTTTGAGCTGAGCGAGGGGTACCGGCAATACCCTCTGAGTGACCACTCAGGTCATCCCACAGGTGAACAAAAGAGGGTGGATGACTACAGGTGTTACCAAATTAAGGCAAATGAACGTGACTGTCTGAATGGGAGCTCCTGTGAAACTGCAGCTCAAAGCTGGTCTCAGAGGAGCCCCAGGGAAAGAGTGCATCTGCTGCCATAGCCCATCCGTTCCTAACATGGCGGTTCATGTAAATATCATGAATAAAACAAATAACCACTATGAAATACAACAGTAAGATTCTCTCTACAAGCGTTTGGGAAGACTGGGCAGTGTGAAACAAACCTAGTCTAAGCACAGCAAACTTTGTGTTTGCAGCTGTATCACAACAGTACATAGAACAACTCATTTTTTCCAAGGACACACTGGAATAGACACAAATGTAAAAGAAAGGATCCCAGAAATAAACTGAGTCACTCTAAGGGAGGTTGAACACTGCCGTAATACACACTAAAATATTCTACTACGATCCAAGATGAGGTAGTATACCAAACACCCCAGTAAAGCCTATCGGGAACATTCAATTGGGAAAAAAACCTGCGTGAGAAATAGTATACCTCAGTGGGTTTTTTGGTCGTTGTTTATGTCACAATTGCCACATTCACATTGCCATATTAAGACTTAATTGCGTGATGCATACTGACTCAGAGGGCTCAGTCTAGGGCTGTGTGTTATTTCAGACAAGGTTCATTTACCCTCCTCTATTTGCAGTTGGTAGGATCTTGTTCCTTTTGCCTGAAGCAGCTTTTTATTTCAGTGCTATGAAAAACAGCCATCATGCCAATTGGTTTGGAGAACCATCAACAACCTGGAAGTTGTATATAAAATAAAGACAAGCTACATAAAAAATGAAGTTTCAAATTCTGAAAACTTGATTGCTGTAAAACACTCGGAATTAAAGTAGAGATTTCAAAGCAGAGATGGGCACTAAATAACTCCCAGTTAAAGTGTCTCTGGAAATCACTGTCCAGAAAAAACATTTTGGCAGTAAAATCCCTCTTTTAAAAAGCAGGTAAATAGAGACTTCCTCAGAAACCCTGCCCCTACTTTACTTTGCCCCAGTGGTCCTCATAGTTTTTCAGGTGCCCGCATTCACTAAGTCAGCTTCTAGTTCCTCGCTTTCACTGTTTCTCTCCATCCCTCTTAACACGGCTGGGAGCTCACTGGATCAGTAAGATTTCTCTGAGCAGGCTGACAAAATGTAGTATTAAAGAACATCAAGGGGGGCACCCATGTGAAGGTACCCCAAGTCGATGGTGGAACAATTGACTGGTATTTAGAGCAGGATTCAGTCAGGCAGAAACTTTAGACAACACTCCTAGGCACTGGGAAGGCAAAAGCAAAGTCAGCTGGACAAAAACAGGAACACTGACCCTGCAGTTTTAGAAACCGAGCATTGTCCTCCTCTGCTTCCGTAACAAAAACCAGGAGTCTGATGTGAGTTGCAATCATCACGCAGCCACTAACCACCTGCGAAACGATCTACTCAATAGTAATAAGTAACAGGCGGCTCCTACGCAGCATTACTTTTTAAATGATTGAGCAAAACTGACAATGGAGTGGCTGAAAGGTGCACCTCATGGACTATTTCAGATAGATTTTGCCTTCCTGTCTTCTCCAAAAGGCCTTCCACCAAGACCTGACCAAATACTACGGCTCCTTCCTTGCCTCACAGCTGACAGAGCGGTCAACTTGCACATACCTTCTGGGCACAAAACCATAGCTGTCCTTAGACCACCAGCTGCCAAATGTCCTGGGTTTCATCCCACTTGCACAATGGGGTCACAAGCTCCATTTCACACATGCTTTTGACAAAACAGACAGCATTATGTCAGGTAAGGACACTAGAACACCAGTCTGGAATGTGCGTTCTTTCCATGTGGAGTTCAGTTGTTGTGCAACTTCTACTAAGAGAAGCAGCGTATAAAAAAATGCAATGGTTTACAAATGGTGAGAGCTGGGGCTATGGCTTCCATTCCCCCCCCCCCCCTACACACACACACTCATCTCAAGAGTAATAAATCAGTGTGATTTTCAGTTTCCACTGAGACAAACTAATTCTGGCAGACAGTCAGAAGAATATGGTTTCAAATGCAAATACAAAAGTTTCTTCTTTTTTTCCCCCCCCTTCTTTTTACATGGCAGTTGACTAGCAAGAGACAGAAGACCTGTGGTACTTTTTTAGTTCCTGAACTTTTAAACTGGGTATTTGCACAACTGCCTTTCCTGCTTACGTGAATTAGCAAGCACATATTTGGCCCTACCTCTTTTTAATTATGAACATACAAATGGATCAAAATAATAATTTGAAAAATGATAGCAGTCTTTGATATGGACAAGGAAGTTCTTAAAGACTTTTGTCAAGAAAGACAAAGGATACTGACAAGTAATTATCTCTCTCTGTTGTTGGAAGACTTGTTTGCGGACAAAATTGAAGAAAACCTCCAAAATAACATCACAGATAAGCCCCAGAGGATGTTTCTTTTGCTCGAAGCAAAAAGATTATGATGTGTGCCAGCACCAGCATATCAGGGGGATCTTTGTGTGACAGCACATCTGTGTAACTTTAGCCTGCTTGAAGCGAGAGGACAAAGGAACAGTAATACTCCAGGTGGAACGAGATACATTTAACCTGCGAGAGAAATGTCACACGGTGCATGAGAGAGGATGCTGCAATGTTAGAGATCGGTAAACAAACCTACTCAAGCCTATCCAGAAATGATAAAAACAATGAACGTGTAATCCCAACCATTAAAGGCAGAGAAGGAAGAAACTATGAAACAGCGTGTTGTGGCACCGAATGAAGCAGGAACAAGCAAGCCGTGTCCTCAGCTACGGAAGGGCTTGTGAAAATCTTACCTGTGTGATCCAGGACAGGGCTGTTGGCACCGCAGGTTTGGTACAACGAAGCAAGGTCCTTTGGAATGTATGTTTTAAAGATATTTAAAATGTCCAAACGTTTCTCATGCCCGTCTGATCCCACATCCTGTTTGCTGGAGTGTAAAGCCGGAGAAACTCCCGCAGCGCTAGGCTGGGGCTGCAGCAGTGGACTCACTCGTGCTACCGCTGTGCAGTTTGCCAATGTCCTCATCTCATTCCCAGCCTTCACATGAGACTCCCTCTGAGGCACCAATGGCTCGTCATGCTTAGTGTACTGCTCGCTTTTACACAGAGGATGATACTGCGGTGGTGGGTTGAATTTGGCCTTCATGGAGTCGGACGCACAGTGCTTACCTGGAGAGGCAAAACTAGTACCTCCTTGGGGAACCACATACTTTTCCACTTGCTTGCTGTTGGTGGGCTGTGTGCTAGGCCTGGATATGACCGTCTGAGTAGGCGTTACACTTCTACTATAGGCTCCCATTTGCGTAAGTTTGGAATTTGCTTCATATTTACTTTTTTGTTGTGCTGCTATGCTGTATTGCTCCTGGGAATGGTTTAACTTGGGCTGTCTGTACCCATCCAGACCTGATAAGCGTGGACCACAGTGGCCGAAGGCATGACCGTCCTTTGACTGATGCGTACTCCCGGACTTCGCAGTCATCCCGACAGAAAGAGAGCTGCTTTTGGACCCTGGCAATGCACTTGGCACTTGAGTGCGCGTAAATCTGGCAACGGGCAAAGGCTGGCACTCCTTACCGCCAAGAACAGGAGGGGGGCCAGTACGCCCACTCCTCGCCAGAAAGACCATGTTGTTTTTAATACTCTTGAATCCATTCTGTTGAACCCAAGGGGGAACCATCGAGTTACAGCTGATTTTGTGCAAAATTCTTTTGTGCATCCACAGGACTTCAGGGTAGTAGGTCTTGTGACTGCAGAAAGGACACGGGTAGACAATTAAAGCAGCCTGCAAGGATGTATTCAGATTTTTATTGCATGAATTATCCCTTGTTGATTTTTCACTCAAATCGAGTGGAGCTACCTCTTGAGCTTCAGCACCTTTTTCTATCAGAGGATGCTGCCCCTGTAGGTCTAGCAAATTTTCTCTAACGCGACTAGCCTGCACTTCAAGTGATGTTTTCAAGTCCATGACCATGCTTGGAGACGTCTGGCCCACACCCAAAGCAAAGCTAGCAATGTGACTGGAGCAAGGAAGCCCTTGGCTGTGGTGAAATGCTGGCATCTTTATGTCGGCAGAACTTTTTAGATCTTGGTATTTCAAAAAGGGCTCCTTGATGACACTCTCCAGTGCTGACACCAGCACAGGAATCTCTGGTTTAGATTCCCCGGCCTCTTTTTCTCTGGTGTTGCAACTTCCCAGCTTTGGGAGTTCATCCAACTGAGATGTTACCATTGGGGTTTCCTCTTCAGAAAAGTTGCAGTGGTATGGCTTTTCATCTGAATGGGACAAACAAAAAAACATCACTGTCATTTTATGCAGAAAGGAGCCCAAAAGACAGAGCAGAATTCAACATTAGAGTAAGACAGCAGGAGAAAAGGCAAATTTTGGTTATTAGTATCATAATGATGTGCTACAGACTAAATGTACTGTGTAAGCAAGAAAATCTTGAAATAAGACACAACAGTTCAATTTGCTTTTAAAGACAACTGTGAAGTCTGGATAAACTCTCTAATGCTGCATGTTCATGACATTTGGAAGAAAGAACAATTCAATAATATACCCATGTTAAAATTCCAGGACTGCAAGAAAAAGAAACAAATATGCACCCATTTAATGCTTTAACAGAAGCAAAGATAATGGAGCCAGATAAGACTGACCTAGTTAAAGGTCTGTCAGCGCTTCTATTACAAGCCCCTATTTTCAGAGGGTTTATAACTCAGCAATAAAAATTGGCTCCACACAGAAACCAAGCATATAAGCAGGTACAGCATACAGAATAAATTGCTCACCTAAGAGGGACTTTTGCAGTGTCCAAGTATAAAAGATGAGTTATGGAGGATGTAAATTTTGAATTTTCCATCCGTTAGTTTAAAGCAGATACTTTTTTTTTTTTTTTTAAAACATACTTTCATGTTTGAGTCAAACTTTAGGGAAATTTTATGACCTCTCAATCCACTGAGAGATAAGGAATTCAACATTTTCAGCCATTCAGATTACAGAATTCAAACCAGACTTTCGATTCTTCCCATTTTCTTCTTTGCTTCTCAGCTCTCCAGAGTAAATTTATCTACCCAACACATGTCCTGGAAAGGGAACATACTGGGCAGTAATTAAAGCCGTTTAGGGGGTAAGAGAAGAGTAGGATTTGTTTTGCTGGGAGCATGGCTACCTCTGCCTGCTCTCCTGATGCCGATCTCTCAGAGCCACTGATGAGGCCATTGAATCCCTCCAAATCAGTTCACAACTCACTTCCACGGAGATTTTCATCACAGCAGTAATGCTTACTGCACTGAATCCATTTAACTTGTAACTGAATTGAATCATCTGACAAACTTTCAGTTTCAATTAACATGCAGTTAATGAGCCACTGCCAGGCAAGTGTAAGGAGACTGTGCTCCATCTAAAATGTCACCAGTCCAAAATGATCACCGCATCCGTAGGAGGGGTGGGAATGGGAAAGGAGTGAACTGCTCTAGAGCTGCAGAGCCTCTCACATCAACTCAAAGAAGCCAGTGCTTCAGAAAATCAAGCGCTGTTCGTTAGCACAGCGCAGTGCCACGGGCATTATTCTGCATGGTGCAATGGAAGCAGCATGTCTTTGGCTGGAGTTTCATGGCAAAAAATAAAGTCTACCTAGCCTCGCCTTCAATTCAAGCAAAAAAATCTTAAGCTTTTGTTTAATTTGAGGTAATTAGGTTAAAAATAACCCATAGATTTGCAGTGTTGCAGGTCTGAATGCTCACTCTGCTAAGATCATTTCCTTTCAAACTCTCTAAGGGGGTAAATTCAGGGGGAACCCCCCCCAACCCAGAAACTTGTTCTTCCTGTGTTGCAGGGGGCAAGGCTTTGGGAAAGCACATGCCTAGCACTACTAGCCAAATTTACAGTTGGAAACAAAGACACTGCATGCAGCGGTGAAATCTGATACTGCACATCTGTGTAATTTTCAAAGCACATCTGTCAAAGCCCAAAATATTTGTGCTCTTAAATAAGATTTTAAGACTTCTCTTTACGATCACAAGGAGTGGGGTCCTTTGATCATCGTAGTAAATAATAAAGCAAAGCAAAACCAAATCATTTGGTCCTAGCAGTACTCGGCAGAGACTTGAACCGACCTACTGGCTACACTGAGCAGGAGCAGGCAGAGGAGGGAGGTGGGGGCCCACCACCAGCCCTGCTCTCGGGGCCTCTGTGGAGCCAGGAGGCTCTGGCCGCTCCTTGGTCTGCCCACACAGCCCGGGATGACGGGCAGATGCCCGCATCTCCCAGGTTCCTCTGCCTACCTCACATACTCCCTGATGCTTTCTGACTTGGGCAAAACCTACGTACTGCATCATTTCAGCAAACAGGACTGAGTTAAATGAACCATGAGATGGCACATGTTAGGTCTGGGCTTAGCCTTTAGGGCTGGACTGTTCAGTTTAGGTCTGTGCTTGGGGACAGGAGGAGGAAAAGGAAGAGTGGGCAGCAGAGAGACAGACCACAGTCCCATGTGCCCCAATAACCACAAGCATAAAGCCCGAGACAAAATCCACCTCTAAAACCTAGAGGTGGGTACAGTCCTTTTGGCCCTATTGCTTTAGCGCAGCCAAAGAAAAAGGGATTTTCCAGGTGGAAAATGTAGCACAGAGTAGGAAAATGATGAAGGCATTTCTGAGGTGTATCTAGGCCTGCAATTGCCACAACGCTGAAGGCATATGCTGTCAGTGCACAATATAGGAAAATTGGTAAGGTTATTACAAAACACAGCTTCTAGCATCTCTTCATAGCATCTTGCTATAGTCAATTCCTCTGATGTCTCACATGAACAGTACTGAATATATTAGGAGTAATTTTAGAAGCTTAGATCAGGACCCTCAATAGCAGTATTTTTTGCTAATTGCTCAAGCTGAATTTCTAGCACCCACCCCCNCAATTCCTTTGTTTCTTACCCAAAACAGCCATTTACCTGTTGTACTTGAGAGTGAGAAAGGTCCTTTCACCACATCCCTGAAATGTTACAAGTTTTTTGTGTCATAGGTTCCCAGCCAACAGCTGAAGCGGAGGAATTTTACAAGGTGCCCAGCTAAGAGGTGGCTGCTGATGCTGCCTCGTGCCTTCAGTTTGGCCATAGCTTCACATATCGGTGGCATCACAGGCCACAGGAGAACAAAGCCAGACAGCGCAAAACACTTAACTATATGGGAAGCCCTGGTCTAGAAACACAGGAACATTCAGGGAATTGACCAGTTCTTCAGAAATATATCTAATTGCCATCACTTAGTTACATACCTTACACAGGCAGACAAAAGTGACTCCCCTTCTCCCCTCCCCTTACCTCTTTTCTCTCTTTCTCCCCCTCACATGCATAAACTCCGGTGGTTCCCTCACCAGCTCTGTTCCCCAACAAAACCGAATTTCACAACGGGCTGCACAGCTGTTTTAATTCATGAGGCTTCCTATAAAGTAAACCAGGCTAGAAGCCCGAGGACAATGAAACTGTGATTTCTATTCAGAAGAGCAGAACTGGCTAGAAATTGGCCCCTTTTCTGGCTAGCATTACAGCACTAGGAGTCGAAAGGAAAGGAGCAGATGTGTTTGTGTTTGATTTTTAGTAAACATTTGATAGTGATTTGCACTTTGAGATGAATGCTGTGGCCCGATTTGAAAACTGGCTGCAAATAAATCATGATAAAAGCAAAGGATAACATTGGAAGAAGGTGCAATATTGCAAAGACCTGTATTAGGTCCTATTTCACTTGGTATTTTCTTTAATGATCCAGAAGAGACTCTAGACAGTATGCTAACTTAAATCTCCAGGAAATATCGCATTTGGAGGAACTGCAAAAATAACAGGGACAAGGAAATAATGCACAGGGACTTGGAGACAATAGAAATGCAGTCTGAAAATAATCAAATGAGATTCATTCTGGAAAAAAAGCAGGCTAAGACAAGTGAAGGGAAACGATCCAAAAAAACCCATGCAGTGGGAGGGCGAAATCTGGGAAGCAGCAATGTTGAAAGTAACAGATGTTACAATAGACAGCAAGTTAAATATGAATATACTAGGTGAGGTTCTTCAGCTTAGCTTTCACAAATAAAAGTATGCATTTTAAACATAAAAATAAAACTACCCCTCTGAAGAAGACACGTGATGGCCATGCAGGTCGCATTATTTTTTTATATATATATAATATATAAAAAAAATCTATAAAAATGTATCAATAGTATATATTAAATATAAGTATTTATTTTATATAAACATTTAATTATATCATATATATATATATATATGCATATATATGCCATAGTAATGGGCACTAAGTAAAAGCCCACAGTAAGCACAATACAGTGGGACACGGCAGGGGATAAAAGGCAAACAGCACGTTTGCAGCAGAAAGTTGAGGTCTTTTATCCTGTGAAAGGAAGGTCCAACAAAAATAATCCATGCCCCCAGAATACCTGTGCAGATCTGCAAATATGGACTAGTCAGAAGGAGTTCAGAGAACCGCAACTGAAAAGTAACTGACCAGAAAATAAAGATGAAGAGTTAAGTGTCCCTCACATGGTTGAGGGAAGATGGGAGGGTGACAGGCCAATGCCTGCAGCCTCCCCAGGAGCACCAAGCTCCAAAAGAGAGAATTATGTCATCCTGAGCACTGGAGTCTATCACAACAATCAGATATAATTGCACACAAGAAAACTTATGATGAACAGAAAAAAAAAACCCCAAACA
>VZTL01036265.1:13389-30794 GCA_013400535.1 Scopus umbretta
CGCTTTTCAGTGATTTTTTCAGGTAACAGATAATTAGCTAGAAACCACTGACATTAACAATATTGGACTTGTATTACTTTCCTTGCTTTGGAAGCTGGATTTGGCAGCATACTTAAGAGCTTTTGAGAAGGCTCCTGTTGATAAACTATTAGAGTGAAATCCGCATCCCATTTGCAGTTAACTATCCTCATCAGATCATCTTTTAGTAGTCTCAGCTTGCAACCCTGCTGGCAGTGACTATTTGTTTTTAAGAGAGTATCTCTTTTTAAAACTTACCTGACACTAAGATGCTCATTATGTTGGAAATGATGGCAAACAAGGACAGGAGTTCTGGACTTAGAACACACTGGCTGTCATTGCTCTCCTGTTCCCCAATGCCAGGTCTCATAGGGATGATTGCAGTGCGATCCTTAAAATGGTTGTCTTCATCCCTTGAGCCTCGCAAGGAAGGATTTCAACAACACCCTAAAGCTTGCTAAGAGACAATAACTCATTCAAAGACAAGTGCAGCAGCTTCCAGAGACAGATTTTCTTCACAAAAGTTACATGGATACTCCAAGTGTTTTATTGCTGTTTGAAAAAAAAAACCCTCTCTCTTAGCTGCTGCAGTTTCCAAACTCTCCTTTTAGAAGTCTCTGGAGAATCAGTATTTTACTGCAAAACTCTCTGCCCTTTCCTAGCTCTAAGCCGTGTTTTCAAATTATAGTATCTCAAAGGTCTGCCTGTAATAGTTTTGAGTTTGCTCCTTCTAGACTGATTGCAAATTTGTTAAAATCTGCAAGACTTCCCAGTAGGGAATGTGAAGGGCAGTACAGGTATGTAAAATGCCAGTGTCCACAACCTGACAATCTAGACGGGCAATTTAATGTAGGAACCATGTAGCCCTGAAAAGCAAAGTTTGTAGTTCTATGATGCATGTTTTCAAAACCTTTTCATTACTTAGAAGAAAGCTATTCTAGCTCACTAAATGCCAATTATTTAGGCCAAACAATTGGAAGTTATTGATTATTGCTGAATTCTCCACACTGTCAGTAGCACTGACATGCATGTACCACATAGCATGGCTGTGAATACCAAAACCCATAGTCTGCCCTGCTTATTCATAGTGCATTAATTGCGACAGACCACACAGACCTCACATACTTCATCAACCTGATAAGTTCTTATCGCATGAATCATCTTATGGATTAGCTTTCAGTGCTTGTTCTGATCTTTGATTCCTACAGAGGCACAGCCATACTCTGCCACTCACTCATCAGCAGATTCCACATCACATTCCTCATCTTTCCTGTGGGCTTGCAGTTTCCAGTAGTATGGGGTTTGCAGAGCAATCAATGACTGCAATGATGCTGAAATGACTTCATTTACACCTGTCTCACTTTGCCTCCAGTATGAGACACAGTGGCCGAACCCTTAGTAATATGGCATTCTCCAAAAAGTCTGCTCCAAGGCTTTCTGTTGTTCCATACTCCTGCTTTGGGAGTTGCAGAGCAACTAGGGGGAATTTTTAGTATACCTCAGCTTCTAAAAAGTTTCAGGAAAAGCTCATACTTCACTAACCTGCAGCCAGGCAAGTCTGCTAAATTTTTAATCATGGATATCCAGAAAACCGCTCTGAAAACAATACAGGAAATCCTAACACAAACTTCAAACATCAATGCCTGGATAAGTTTTACTTGTTACTGTGAGGAAAGTCTTGAGCTTACTGAAATGGAATTATCTTAGATGAACCACAGTTTCACTGCATTTCTGCAGTCTCCCCTTCCCAGAAAGACTGCTTTTGCTCAGCAACGATTTTTTACTGCAAAAAGGTGAGTGGTGAGCACTCCAAAATCCTGTATAAGCTATAAGTACAGTGTGATCTCTGTGTCCAATGGTTGCAAAATAAATTATTTTTTCATCATTTTAATGAAAACTTATTCAACTTGAATAAAGATATTGCACAAAAGATGTAATGCAAGCATACACAAGTCATTAGGAATGTTGTTCCATTTCATAAATATATTGTAATTAAACAAATGTCAGCAGTTCAGTCTTATGCTGAGATGATCTGACAGTACTTGAGACTCTCGATTGCACAGTTAAAGGCAGTTCTGGGACCTTGTTATTGTTTGCAGTATAATTTTTTTCCTTATGCATTTTACTCTAACAACCTCTTAGCAAAATTGTACTCAACTTTAATAAACATCAGCTCTAACTAGGCATGGATGTATCACTACAAAGCCTTGCCCTCCATCACAAGTGAACAAGGTAAGGTAATCCTGTTGACTACTTTCCAGACTTACAAACTCAGAAAAACCTCATGTTTCTGTAGATAGTGAAATCAAGGTTAAAACCTTCACTGTCAACTACCTTTCAGGGCAGCTTTGTCCCCAGGGGACAGCAGTCTCTGTTAAACTGCTTTAAATTCTTCAGCTTCTTGAAGCTGGCAGATCAGAGGAACTCTAACCAAAAGCCACATTCCAGTGCTACCAGACAAAAGTAAGAAATGACCATGTTCCACAATGTGACTCTCTGGTACACAGGAAGGCAAGGCTCTGTGTGGCTGCTAATGCCAGACTTCACACAGGCCCACCAGCAAAACAACTGAAGACCACGGGCAAATGCCATTCCCAGTTGTGCGCACCAACCAGAAAGATGTATATATATACAGCTGCCTAGGAAATCCAGACTCTGGAGAGTACAGGGGAAGAACAGGGGAAGTCCAGAAAGCTCCACTCACATGCTGAGCTCTGCGGGCAGGACCTCTTCTTCCTCTCTCCTGTTCATTTTCAGACCCAGAAGTCCCCACCCACGACTGGAGATAGCAAGACAAGAAAGAAGAGACTATGAGCTCCATTCTTGTGTTCACTGGTTGCTAAGTACAGGGCAACATAAGTGATATCTAGATATGCCTGACAGAAAAGCCCATGCCCAAAGCCCTGTGTTTCCTTTATATCACAGTATTTTGTAATCTTTAACAATAATAAGACATCCAGCAGAGAAAGGAGTTAGTATATAACAGCATCCATTTTTGTCCCAGGAACACGAGAGTTAAATCATTCCAAGCACCCAGCAGCATTATTTTTTTCTGAGCAATGGCTCAATATAACCATTACAGAGGCTGGATATACAGGTAGCAGCATACCTCTGAGTGCTTCTGTATGGTGCCCATCATATTTGTCTCCTCCTGTGCCCAACTTTCTTGTGCTGATAAAAGAGCAGTTAGTGGCTCTTTGTTATATAAATGTCAGCAAAGGCAAACAGAGTGGAAATTTCGTGGTCAGGTGTAGGTGGCCAAACACTGCTAAAAAAGATGAGGTAGCTGATAGGGAATGGTATTTACCAGCTGCATAAGGTGTCAGGTGTTGCAAAGAGGTATTGTTCTCACAAAAATGGCTTGAAATAGGTTGCTTCTGTTTTCCCCCAGGCTTTTCAGCTCGGCTGGAAAGGAACCCACTGAACTCCACAAGACAAAGAAGATCCTTGAAATACTTTAAAGCTTGGCTGAACCCTCAGAACCTCTTCCATAGTATTGCTGCACAGTGCCTTTGTGCTGAGATCGAAATCGCAGAAATACGGCTTTCTTACAAGAAGTGAAACCAGCCATCACTGACTCAAGCATCTTACCAAACTCCTCAGTTTCTCTGAAGGAGATTTATCGAGTGTTTGTAATTATAAGCTGCCTGTGTGCAAATGGTTCCAGAGGACAGTGCAGCTCAAAAGCCTGCTCTCAATGTCACAAGTCTCCAAAGAATTGCAAGAAACCTCAAGCACCTTCTGTGCAGGCCTTCAGGCAGGATAAATCACAATTGTTCTCTCCAGTCAGTGGAGCTATGCTGATTTACATCATGGGAAGATCTGCTCCCTTGTGTGCAACAAGTTTAAAGGAGAAAAGAGATTGTGTCTTGCTTGCTCCTTATCTCTGCCTCAACCCTCCAGTTAAAAATATATTCTTTGATTATGTCTAGATAGCTTTTGAGTTTGTTTGTGATTATTTGGTCATGCTCTGTCCTCTGACATGGGTGTGGAGTGATGGCAGACCCAGCTGCAGCATTGCTGCACTGTGGGAGCAGGTAAGAAGCAGCTGAGTGCTTCTATGTTTGTGGTTTTGCTAAGGACTTGTTTTTCAGTATAGCGGGATGTGTCCTCACCTGTCTGGGATTCAGGCCCACAGCCCAGTTCTTTGGAAGTAGTCAAGCAGTGCATATATCCATCCAGCAAATGTTTGGCAGCACTGCGATGACAGGACCAATGCAAGGACTGCAACAACGTGTGTCTGCAGCTTCTGTGTGTGCATTGTGTAAAGACCTGTAATTCTGAATATGGACACTTGAAAAGGCAAACATCAGGTATTTTTTGAACAGGCCACTCTGAGGACCTCCAGACCCAAGAGCATGAGCTGTTGTAGCTTCAACTTAAAAAACAGGCTCTGTAGCTGAGATAATAGCCAATTCACAGCCAGGATAGACTGGTGGGGTAGTGCATCTTGATCAACGGGTCACATTTCTTCTTTGCATGACATTTAATTCCTTACTACAGCTTGTGACTGCCTGAAATCCAATATAAAAAGAACACATTCGCATAAACGTGAGCGCTTGAATAAGTACCTCAATAACATCGGGCACCAACTCCTCACCATGAGGATAGCTGGTAACTAATTAAAAGCCTGAATGAACAGACAAGCCAGAAACCATCCTTGTGCTTTGTTGAACAGGGTCAGGCAGCAGGCTGTGTAACGGAAGCTTTTGATCCCAAGTGCTCCGGTACTAGACAGACGCAGTTCACCTCCGGAGAAGGCAAGCACACAACACTCAGATTCTGTCTGTCATCTTGCCCACAAGCTCATGACTCCTCTGATGACACCCTGGGGAGGCAACAGGATCCCAGCCTTCAAATGGAAAATTTGAGGATGGGGTATTACTGGAGCCAGCACTCTGTTTTGCTGAGCAGTGCTCCAGAGCAGTTCTTTAGGCATAAGTGGCAGTGGGAGGAAGTCAAAGCACCTCTTTATTTTTAAAAAGTTGCACCCCTGAGAAAAACAAGGTTCCTATTTGGCTGCAGCATGACGTGAAAACTCTGCCTGAGCTACCATTGACAGAGCTGAAGCTCTGGCCCTACAACAAGCCCCAACTCCATGACCAACATATTTTTGCTGCTCTTTGTCACTGTTTTTTGTTCAGTGTTTCTTAAAGATCACTGAAGTGTGACTCTTATGTTCAAATGACTGGTTTGGCAGACAGAGGACACAGCACAGGTTTTGGTGCATGCCACATGAGTTCGTGCTTAGATACTGCATGGCAGAAACCTGACCTGGTACAGCTTCATCACTTACTATAATTAGCAATCTGTGGCCTGTCTACACATGCCAAGAATCACACATCACGGCACAATGCAAACCTACCCTATCTTAGAGTCCACACAGGGAGTTTGTACCAATTTTAATTAAATCAGTCACCAGAACAATTTGACTACATTTCTTGTGTAGGCACGCCCCAGAAGCAAACAGATTATAAAAATTGTTCTCTCTCATTTATTATCAATTTCATGTTAAAAATTGTTCTTTCTTAATCCTTAACTTCTGGAATCATGTTAGTGCCTGGGAAGTTCAACTTCTAGATTTCTTTTATTCCTGTGTTTCAAATAATGGCAAGAAAAGATACCTTTGTGTCCCATAACTATGCAAAAATTTGCTTGTAAATTATCCAACATATACTGTTCTTCCTTTTAAATAGTAATTATTTATATGCCCATCCCATGATGTGCAGAAGCTGTACCCATGATCTTTGAACCTGTGAGTAAACACTATGAAACTAGAATAAAAGGAAAGGGACTTCAGAGACACTTAACTGAGACAGCTGCGTTATTGGGCTGTTAGCTCTAGGATCTTTAAAATCCCTGCACAGATTCAGGAACCCCAAGAAGTGGTCCTGATCTTGGCTGCACTGCATCACCCATTGGTGGTACCTCTCTCTCTCTCCAGTGTCTACTTGAAAAGCCCAGGAGTGCTCTGCTAAGGGCTCACCATTAAGCAGGACAAACTTACCCTCTGTACATGCTCAGGGGTGACCCTGCACTGCTCCCTTCTACCAAAGGTGGTAGCAATAGCAAGGCAGGGACTGCAGTGCCCACACACCCAGCATCCCTCACAGGGAGGCTGAAGTCCCTCCCTATTAAATATGGCAAACAAAAACTATTCTGGGAACATCCATGTTGCAGTCACAGCTGCAAGTGCAGTTTCTCTGTGACCCAGGGGACACCAGGACTAAGCTTGTAAAAGGGCTCCTGCCTCCTGGCAGGGCTGCTGCCTGCCCATGTACTCCTGCAATTCCTCCTCCTGCCACCCATGACACAAACTCTTGTACTGAACAGAGGAAGAGCACCCTGCCAGACAGCTGTGAATGATCTGCCATCCCACTCTGAAACTGCCAGCACAAAGGAGTTAACAAAATCTGTTTGAGCTGAGAGTATTTATGCTTCAACAGTTCCATTAATAGGTATTAAATAACGCTCCTTTAAGCTACAATGCTGCTGCATAGGGTTTCAGCCTCATCTTTATGGATGCCTTGTCATAATTTCTAGAATTATAGAACTTCCTGCCACACACCTACATATATCTGCAAAGTTACAAAATAGTCAAAGATTATTTTTTCTGCCCAGAACTAGCAGAAATGACTTTTCATTAATCAGGATCAGACAAGATGAAATTAAATCAATTCTTCTCCCTAAAGTTTGAGATGCACAAAAAGGGAGAAATCAACTCTTCTCAACCTTCAGTTCAGGAGCTGTAAAGTGAAACCCCAGCTCTGGGTACATAGTCGCTGCCAGGAATTGCCACAAGTAGGCACTAGCTACTTACCACCTCTCTGCTACCCGTACCCCTCCACGCACACATAAATGTTCTTTTATACAAACTAAGTTTCCAAAACTGCCGCTGGCTGGACACTGTCCAGCAAAAGAATCAGAATGTCCTTGGCAAATCCAAAACTACAAGATGCTCTAATCAAGATTCTCTAATCTTGTGTATTGGGTTTAGCTGGCAAGGTTTTGGTAGTGGGGACCTACAGGGGTGGCTTTGGTGAGGTGACACTAGGAACTGCCCCCACGTCAGGCAGAGACAGCTCCAACCAGCTCCAAGATGGACTCGCCTTTGCCCAAAGCTGAGCCTGTCAGCTATGTTGGTAGTGCCTCTGTGATAACATATTTAAGAAAGGGTAAAAGATGCTGCATAACAGCAGCTGAGAGAGAGGAGTGAGAATATGTGAAAGAGCGAGCCCTGCAGACACCACGATCAAGAAGGAGGAGGGAAGAAAGAGCTCCAGTTGCCTCTCCAGGTGCTCCCAGGAGCAGAGATTCCCCTGCAGCCGGTGGAGAAGACCGTGGTGAAGCAGATTGTCCCCCTGCAGCCCATAAAGGACCACAGTGGAGCACATATCCACCCTGCAGCCCATGGGGAGCCCACACCAGAGCAGGCTCCTGACAGGAACTGCAGCCCACGGAGAGGAGCCCAATGCAAGAGCACGTTTTCTGGCAGGACCTGTGGCCCATGAGGGACCCACTTTGCAGCAGTCTGCTCCTAAAGGACTGTATCCCAAGGAGAGGTCCCATGCTGGAGCAGTTCTTGAAGAACTGCAGCCTGTGGGAAGGACCCATGTTGGAGAAGTTCATAAAGGATTGTATCCCATCAGAGGGACACCATGCTGGAGCAGGGTAAGAGTGTGAGAAGGAAGGAGCAGCAGAGACATCTAGCAATATGAAAAGTACACACTCTGTCTGCCTCCATGCACTTCATATTCATGGACTCATGTCCAACACATGGGAATTCATGGGACACATACGAGGGACTACACTATTAGATGATCCTCCCCTTTTTATGTCGTTCACTTATTCCCAAAAACTCAACCACAGTCTAGTCCATATGTTCGTTCTTCTACGTTGTACATCACACAGTCTCATTAGGCATCATCTCTGAAAGGACCATCCAGGAGATACTATATCCTGCATTCCTTCAGGCAATTCCAACTTTACCCAGAGCAAGTGATGAGGAGACAATCTCCTACATGTGGCAAAAAATTTTGGGGACTAATGAGAGTTACCAGGTGTGGGTGATATAATTGTACCTGAGAAGGAGAGAACTAAATGGGCTTCACTGTAATAATGCAAAATTCAGATTGCATACTGACTTCAGGATTTCCATGGATGCAGAATGTGAGCTCAGATCTCACATACATCACTTCTAGTGTTTGTATATATGAATGTATCCATAGCAGAGCAGGGGGATTGAGAAAAACCATAAGTATGCTGCTGCTCAGGCTGAAATCAATGGATGTTTCGGTTAAAACCTCTCTGAGAATCCCCGAGTACAGTGAGATGCTGTTTGCATTCCTGGAGATGGCATGCTCCAGGACAGAGCAAGCCTTGCTGAGCACCTGTCCTCACACCCATTTATCTCTAGATGACTTTGGAGGGAGGCTTTTAATACTGTTAGAGCCTATTCTGCTCAGCACAAAAACATCCAATACAGTTCTCAGAGCCTTCCACATGATAAACGGGAAACTTAAAAAAACATGGGGGAGGCACATCGGAGCCCAATAAAATGAGATAACATCCTCTGCTCTGCAGAGGCCAAGACAGATTTCTGACTGAACTGTAGCAGCAAACCAGCATGATAAAAGAGCTAAAGCAAGAGGTTATGATATGCTTGAATCACTCCAGAGAAAGCAAGTGCTGTGTGTAACAAGGGAGATAAATAATCAGGCAGACAGAGTAGCACTGCCCCCTCACTCGCTTAAATCAAAGCAGCTTCTTTTGCCACCACTCCACCCACCTGGAACCAGCATCGGGGAAGTTTAAAAGTTGTCCTTGGGAGGAATGAATGGAGAATTGCAACTCTGGCACAGATATAAAGTCACAGGTAACAGCGATGCCTCTGCAGTTGTGCTAACAGGAGGTCCTGCAGACCTGCTCCCCTAGACGCAGGTGGCACAGCTGAAGCCAGCAGGCAGTTGCAGCAGGTTTCTCACATGGCCACCCAATGCTTGAAAACATTCACTGCCCTGACAAGGAGCTTGGTGTCAGGGATAAGCAGAGCTGGGCTGCCATACCCTCAGGGTATATATTGCTGTGGCCAGCACATGCAAGCCAAAACATCACAGCAAACTACACTCAGGCGTGCTTGGAACAAGTCCTTTTTTTGAGATCCCAATGGCAGGATGTCTGATTAGTTGGCAGTATCTGGCCCCTGACTGACTGATGCTGCTATTCAGCAGCTTGGATTTGACCCTCAGCAGGATTTACATTCTGCCTGAAGAGCCATGCATTGAAATCAGAGGGCCATGTGAGTATGTCCAAGGTCAGTTTTTCCTGTAAGTAATACCCTCCACCTCAAAAGCAACTGCATGTTCCTGACAATTATTTGAGGAGGTAATTGAACTCAGCTGTTTCAAATGTGATTTCCGTACAATGTGCACTGTACTTTGATCCCGAGTTGAAAAAAGGAATAAATAATCCTGTTTTAACCTTGACTTGACATGACACTTTACTATGCAAACACCCTGCCTGCAGATCGCACAGCCCAAGGAGGAAAGAATGTGACAGTCCAGCACGGGGGAAGAACTACTATTTGATATTTCTGCCCTTTAGCTCCCAGTGTCAAAAAGCCATCTAAAAGCTCACAAAACAGGTAAAAACTTGACAAGAAAAATCTGCTTTGGCCTCCCATTGCATTCTTGAAAGGGGAAACTGAAAACTGCACTTCTCACAAGGAGCAGGCGCTTGATGGTGGAAAGAGGATCTTCAATTCTCTTGCATTACCCTGTTGATGTGTGAAGCCAGTGTATTTGCTGTACCTCAGAATAAGGATTTTTTTCCTTATTGTAGATAAAAAGCAAGTTTGAAAATGCACCCTCCACATAACAATCATGGCTGAGGATGACCAGCTGTGAGAGAGAATCATGTTCTTCACAGGCTGCAGCAAGATCACAGCAAGAATATCAAGGAATGGGAAATAAGTTTCCATGCAGACAGGACTCCAGCAAGCAACCTACCTGTATGACTGTGTACTCACATGGCTCTCCCCAGCACAGGATCACAAGCTTCAGTGAGTTGATTCTTACAGCACATCTGTGAGTTAGAGAAGTGACCTTATTCTCCAGCTGGGAGCAAAGGCAGAGAGAGTGCAGAGAAGCTTGTGGTGGATCAGAGAGCTGAACCCAGCTCTAAGCTAGCTTAGCTATCTGGGCATCCTGGAAAGAGTCTGGTAAAAGTAGGAAGAAAGAATACACAAAGATGTGTATACACATCTACCCACTCCCTTGAAATTATCAAGGGATAATTTCACATATAAATTACAGTGCAAAAGTACATACCTCTTTGCATGCATAAAGTGAGGCCATGCCTGAGAAGATCTAACTTTTTGGGTGCTGAGTGCAACTGTGAGCTTCTCTTCCATGAAACATAAGGATGTGCCAAAAAGCACAAGATTTCGGAAGAAACAGAGAAACAGGCAAAGAAACATAACTAAAAGCATGAAAAACAGGCAACATTACAATTCCAGAAGTGTCTTGAGAGCAACAAATAGGGGGCACAGCTTCCTTAGCAATATCAAAGGAAAACATACATGCCATGATTGCAGAAAACAAGGTAAGGGACCAGTCAGGCTCAGCAGCACGGAAAGTACTGACAGAAGGTACAGAAGCAGTGATAGGACAGTAACTCAGACATTTGCATGGAGCTGTATTTAAACATCCAGCTAGCTTTGATCTGTTACTCTTGCAAAGAAGCCGTTCTTAGGAGTCTTTCTGATCTGATTCCTGTAAGCTGCTCTGTTTACCCTGCTGACATCTCTTTACAAAAATGCATCAAACACAGTCATGCACATTTGGGTGTAGGTGTGTCCATGCATGCACAAGCATATGCACATGGTATATGAAAGAAAAAATTGTACATGCTTTTTATCTTTGCAACCAGACCATTAGTACACAGGACAGAAACCATATGTCCTTTTCATCTTCCACTGTGCCTGTCTCTGACTTCAGTAGAACCATTCCAGAATTAAGTACTGCTCATGGTGAGCGAGAAAGGCAAACTCCAGCTCCATGTGTGTAACGACCCACTCAGAATACACCAAGGGATTCACTGAGTCTCTACATATGCTTCCTCTCAGCATGCAGGTGTAAGATTTAAAAATCCATATTTTTCTCCAATAAACTTAAAAACAGCTATAATATCAAGTACCAAAAGCACCATCTGCGCTTCACATATAGTGATGATGGGTTTTTTCAGAGCTGATGCTGTTTCTTGGTATAGCTTGATCCTATTTTGTCAACCACATCCTGAAAAGTGCAAAGAACCCCTGTGGATCCAAATGTCTCTGAAACAAGATGCTTTAACAAGTGCGTACGACATCTTTCTGCTTCTTCAAGGTGCTATATTGTTGACTCACATACACAGTAATATTTTATATTGTTCAACCCAGACACACCTTAGCAGTCATTGACTGGAGATTGCTGTGGCCAGCACAAAGCAAAGATTGTTTGCCAAAGAAGCAAAGCTGAAAAAGGCAGGTGCTTCCAAAGCTTTATTTCCCTTGCCGTGCAGGCAGCATCTCATAGCTGGCCATCTCCCCTTTACTACATATCCACTACTAATACCCCCTTCAAAAAGTCCATCCCAAGCATTGCTCTCTGTACCCTCACCAGTGTCAAAGCTTCTCTAAAGTCCACTGAGGACCTTGCTGTTCCAATATCTTTAACAGCCAGCAGTCAGAGGCCTCAGTGATGGATGTACATATCAAATTCAAAGAGAGAGACCTGGCAAGGTAAGTTTCACAGATTCCTGCCTGGTGTTCCCACACACACACTTTGCCTCTGCTGTAAACTGTAATCTAACCCTGGATCTGCTGCCTGCCTTCTTCCATTAACCAACTCTACTGAGGGCAATGTCAGTGCCCACCATCCTTCCCAGAGGTACTGCAGGTATTTTTCATCATACTCAAATGCTGGCAGTGTGGGCACGGGTATCCACCTCAAATCTACGGTTACCAATTTGATGTTTGGTATTTGATTTGACTCAGAAGTCATCATATGGTCAGAAAACCACTCCATATATGGTCACCAAGGCAGACCCTACTTCACTCTGTATCTTGGTATAGTGCCTGTGCCTGCTCCTTTTCCAAGCCCTTTCTTCTCTCACTTTCTTTAACTCTTTCTTTTGTGTCTCGGCAGAAACATTACCAAATGATTCTTTACAGAAGGCTTCCAGTTGAAATAAAAAGATATTGTGAGAGAGAATCTAGGTCACAACAGGGCACAGAGACAGCATTTCACCAGAAAGTTCCCCAAGAATGTATTCTTAGAAAGAAACAGCAACTTTGAGCGATTTCCTTTAGTAACGTCAGCCTCAGTTCCCTTGTCATCCTTTTGTTGGCTTCCTTTTGCTTCCTTACTTTTATCTTTCCAGTAGAGCACAGCTTCATGTCTGCAACTTTCTCTCTAGCAGAAATGCCATATCTCAGCAAGGCCAGAGTCCTGCTTTGTAGATACCGTCTCCTGCCCCAGCACCCATAATATTTCAAATGAGGATGAACCAGATGGCTGCTATCATATAACCTATCATCATACCATCAGAAAATGTACCAAGGGAGCACTTTTTAGGAATGTACCCTGACTTGCCTTCTCTAGAGGTGCTTCTCACCATGACTTCCTACCTAAGTCAGCATGTTAAGTGAGCAAAACATCATAGCATTTCATCCACAATCTAATACCACACACGTTCTTTGAAAGTTCAGATCTTTTTGTTTTGACCTAAATCCATTTTCACAAGCTCCCTCCTGCTGTACTTCAGGAGACACTCCTGATGCATTCTCCTCCAGGCAAGAATTGCCATATGAAGCAAGGATGTAATGACAGACATCAAACTGCACTCTCTGCTGCTGTTAATCAGCACAGTTCCACCCAAGTCATTCTAGTTTTGCCAGTTTATAACAACACAAAACACGTCCCTGCATTTCTCTTCAGCCTGTCACTTGTTAATCAGTTTGAATGACAGTCATCCTATTCATATTTGCTGGAGTTCATAGTCACTACTTAGCATCATTGCTTGAATGCTGATTTTCTGGTACCACTCTTAGTAATATATTTATTTCTTTCATAATTCTTTGCAAACATCAAAAAGAGAGAATAGAAATGATTTGCTAGTGAAGCATATTAACATTTAAAACCAATGACCAATTAGAGATTTGAAAATGTCTGAATAGACCCACTATTCAAAATGCCATCTGGTCTCCTGATTATTCCTTCCATGTACTTCCTCATGACAACAACACAAAAGAAGATTAGTACAAAAAAATTTTCTTCAAAAGAAGATCACTTTACTGTACTTAGCTGCTGTCAGTGTTGGGCAGGGTAAACAATTAGCTTCCAAACAAAAATCCCTAAAGTGAGGTTACTGAATCAGACTTTTCTTCCACTACTTTCTTTTTGCAGAGTTTCCAACCAACTTCTATTGACTTACAGTGCAAAGCGGCAAGCGTACCTAAAGCTGTACTCTAAATTCACCCCTATTATCTTTGTGTTGACACTTCATCCTAGAAGATATATGCTGAGCTCCAGGTAGATCATTTGTAACCCTTATAATGATGATGGCAACAAATATAGCACAGTGCCCTCCAACTGACACGGAATGGATACTCAATGCTTCACTATTTTGCAATGAATAAATTGGTTGTCAACATATGCGCAGTAGCAGTTTTTCCCCCAATTTAATGATCATACAGCCATGGCACAGCAGATCTCTATGTATTACAATGATCAGGAAAGCTTGATTGAAAGATCTGGAGAATGAATTTCAAGCCAAAGTTCCCGTTGCCCTGGAAAGCAGCAATATGAATTGATTTCTGGGATGGAGAGACGCCGCACAGCAGTTTCACCTTGCATAGAGGTGACCTTCATTAAAATACAGTTGCTTTCTCAGAACAATAAAAACTCTCTCTTATAAAGCATTTTTTCATAGACAGCCAGATGCAATACCTATGTCTGTCTATAAATTGGGCATTTGTCCTGGCAGTTGGGTGACTGAACATGTAACTGTATAGACGGTCACTATATTGCAAGCAAAGAAGACATGCATTGAGGTACCCAAACGCCATGCTGTGGCAAATACGTTTATGTAAAACTTACATTTCCCTTCTTCTATACAAGTTCTGTATAGGAAAAGAATCTGTATAGTTCTGTATAGGAAGGCAGATACCTCCTGCATTGTGAGTATTTGGATCTTAGGAGTAGGATGCTTTGATGGCCACAGGAGAGTAGACAATCTCTGTGGAAAGTGAACATGACCTACCATCCATGTCCCCGTTGGGCACCAGCACCAGGACAGCCCCCACTCAAATGCTGAGCTCTCTGCCACGAGACAACAGCATTGCAAGACTTTGTGTTGCCCGACTCAGCCATCACTCGGTGCCACACTGCATTTCCAGCACAGTTCAGCAAGAATTCTGGTGGATATTTTTTGGAAAAAACGTAGGGGTTTTGACAAGTAAAATTCTCACTGATGGTTTCTGCTTCTTTAAGGCTTTCTTTGATTTATTTTTCTCAGGTATCCAATCACAACTCAGTTTTTAATTTTTTTTCCCCAACTAATCTGAGAACACTCAATCTTTTCAGGCAAAAAAAGTCTCCAGAATTCAGATGTCAATTTTCAGTTTTATTTTTTCAGCAAAATGTCAAAACTCTATTGCAAAAAAAAAAAAAAAGGAAATTACCCTCATTGGCTCATGACCCTCTGGCAATGCCTTCAATATAAGGAGACTCTAATCCCAGTGCTCTCCTAACTGGAATTAGTAGAACAGACAGGTAAGTGGCCCTTTATTGATGTTAACAATCTTCATTATGAATTTATATTATGACTACTTTAAAAATTCACAGAAATCATTATATTTTGAACACTGAAGACATAAAAATTTACTTCGGAATGGACTGATAATTATAAATTATGTGTTAAATTTAAGATTAATTCCCATGCAAAAGGCACAATTGTCTGAATTTAGGGATTTTCCCCACAGAAATATTTGTGAAGAAAATCAGCAATTGAATTGTTATCCTATCCTATTCATATCATCACCTGTTAAAGGGGAGAAAGTGCTTTAAAACTGAAAGGGTTTTTTCTTCCTTTTCCTAGACTTTAAGCATTTTTTTCATGCCTTCCTGCTACCCAGCCTATATATACATGCAAACACACACACACTTTTAGCACTGAAAAACAACACTTTCTCTTACTACTTTGTTTACATTTTGATACTTTACTGGAAATAGGGTTATTCAAAGTGTGACTTTCACCTCTGAGGTTCTCTCATTGCTTTGCTCTTTTTCAATTCTTTCCAGTCCAAAAAAAAGTCAAGCAAACGAGGATAAGTCATTTTTACCTTTCTTTAGTTTTACCAGCGGGAGAAAACCCAAGGACTCTAGATGTGCTCTGGAGTATATCAATTAGGATAGCAATTAATTATGGTATCCAGTATCAATGAAAATTTGGTTCAGTGCAACAGCAACACCATGCGACATTGTCTCACATTCCGAGTACATTTCTTTTTCTCCGCTTTTCACATGTAGGCCTAGAAATGTCTCACTTTTTTAATTAGTATCTCATACCAGATGGGATGACTAAGAGTGAGCATTTAAAATTCATGTTCAAAACTTTTCTTCTGCAGGAGCCTATGACGGTATCTGATTACATGTCCAGCCATGGGACAGGATGGCAGACCCTCCCTTTTGGGGACTTAAGGGGTCATTAGAGAAACAGAATGACTTCTGGTTTCAGACCAACTCCTTCGTACATCCCCACAAACATCAGCTCTTCAGGCCTGAGGCAATAGTGCTGATAAAGGCAGATGAAGACAAGGCAAGACAAGCTATTTAGCAAATCTCAGGCAAGGGCGTGAATCGACACGGGAAGCTGCAGTCATCCTCCTCTTCTTCCCTCACCACAGTTTTTCAAGGGGCAGCTCAGCAGCTACTCTGCAGATTGCCCTTCTGTCTTAGCTGTGGCAGCAAGGTTTTGAAACTGCTTGCAGCTATTATTATATTTCTGCACTTTTTAAAATTACACACTTCCCTTTGAATATACTATTTGCTGTAAAATTTGGAGAATGCAAATTTCTTTATTTACACATGCCTGAAAAAAATGACTCTGCTGTGTTCCCTGGGTACTTCAGTAATTCTCGCCAGCCTCCCTTCAGTTAATTACTCTGTTAGACTGTCTGGTGAAAAATGAATTCTGCCTGATTCCTCTCCTGAAAAGCATGCAGCAAGCGGCAAGGCACACTAATTCTTGCTGCAACAGACCAGTGCACGGAACACACAGCATGTGAAACAAATCAATATTGTAATCACCAATGCAACCAATCAAACAAAACTCCAGGATCAATCAATACTGTATCTTCCCAGATGACAACTGTGGAACAGAAGCTTTTAATACCGTTCCAAGATAAATCTCTTCCTCCACAATGTGAGACACAATTTGCCAGTAAGTTCTGTAGTTAGGGAAAGATTTTCCTGGACATTAGAAAGATTGCAGATTAAAGCAGCCAAGCCTTTCTGCATTTGAGGGGATCTCCCTGACTGCCTGTCCATTCAGGGTCACCGTTTATTTTTAACAGTAACCCATCCTGCTCTTGTATTACAAACCAAGCAATGCAAACCCTTTGCTTTTGTCACGTCAGGAGAGCAGATGATTTCATGACTGAATTGTATCTGCCAAATTAAACACTTAATACCCCAGAAACTCTTCTTTAGCACCATCCAACTGTGGATTCAGGGACTAGTTTATGTAAATCACAGATACCAATGTGTTAATGCTAGCTTTAGATGATCATGGTCTATCTGTGTACTTATTCTGGGAATGAAACCCATCTGTCTCAGCACTGTGCAATGATTAATAGGTTTTTATTCCATACTACCTCTGTGATGCAGTGGGCTATTAGACCCCTTTGACAGAACCTAGACACGGGGAGATTAAGGGTGTGCCTACACAGATAGGTGCAGGCAGATGCATGCTCCACTGCCTGTACTGGCTGGATGTGGATCTCTTTGGGTCTGGAAGCTGTGAACACACTGCTGTGCTCCCAGAATCTCATGTGCAGCCAGTCAGTGTGCAGAGGGGCACAGGTCTATCTGTGTCATGGAGATACGTCTGCAGGGTCATGGCCTGCATGGCCTGATCTAGGGCATCCAGCAGGTTAGTGATGGAGGGTTGAACTAGACAGAAGCCTGAGTAGCCAATTCACATTGTTCATGTCCCTCGACTGGTAAGCTACAATTTAGGCACAGTGACTGCAAGTCAATGCTTCAGGGAGGAGGAGGAGGAGGAAAAGAGAACATTTGAAGGACGCTCCTTCCATCCCAGCGTTGGTATCCTGGTTTCAGCTGTTT